>CAJNDV010032329.1:0-10595 GCA_905221635.1 Symbiodinium sp. CCMP2456 | reverse complement strand
GGGTTGAGGGTTTAGGGTTTAATTCGGGTTTAATGCAAATAGTGAGCATGATAGAAGGCTAGCTTGACTGTGCTTTGCAGGCAGCCATCATGGACACGAAACCTAGATCACTTACAACGAACGGGAGCAATTCTACAATCAGGCCCCTTACTTCCTACTGCTGAAACTTCCCGAAGACCGTCCCAGGCCCTAAACCGAATGTCCCAAATGTCCGACATTTTGCCGTGCTGTGAGCTTGCACCTCCAGCCAAAAATTCCGAGCACTTGGGTCCCCATGGCCTCATAGCCCCTCAGCAGTCCACGCATGCTGAAACCCCGATCTCTACCCGAAACCACTTCTCCCTGAATCTCATGGCTGCGCCGGGGCTGCTTTATGTGGATGGTCTTAATATCTCGCGCTACTTCTTCCCACAGAAGGATCTGACCATGCGCTTAAGCCCGTGAAGCTGTGTGTAGTGATCCCAGCCGCCACCTTCAACTTGGGTTTAGGTTGGATACTGCCCCCACTGTTTAGGGTTTAGGGTTTAGGAGCAACAGTTAGATAGCATTATTGATACAGACGTAGAAGGCTCTTAATAGTACCCTTATTAAAGACCGCTACTTGCGGGGGGAACTTGCCCAGGTTTAGGGTTTGGGGCGACAGCGCCCCAAGCAGTAAAATTGACTTGCCTTGAGATTTCAGGGTTCGGATGTTTCCATTTCGTGTGCGTTCACGGTGTCTTTTATTGTCAGGCCTCTTCAGCATATCGAATGTCACGCAGATGTTATGCATGCTCGCGGTACTTCCTGACCGTAATCGTTGCGTTTGCTTCCTGGTCCCAAAATCTCTTCCGCTCCCTCCCCTCCCCTCCCCTTCGCTCCCGAAACAAGACCAATGCTTGCGTGATAAACCCTAAACCCCAAACCCCAAAAGCCTTGCACCCAACAAAATTATGGTCCCTTTTGGGGCACCCTAAATAATAGGTGCCGTATTATATTAGGGACCCATAGAAGGACCATAATTTTGACAGCCACCCATATGAAGGGTTTAGGGGGTTCCTTAAAGGGATCTAGGCGAGCGTGGTGCAATAGCTGGGGGGTTCTTGCAGTTCAGAGTGTGCGCCAGCCCACCACTCTTTAAGACATCCTATGCCATAATCCGTATAAGCCCTACAAATCCAAAACCTAAAACCCTAAACCCTACACCCTAGACCCTAAACTCCACAAGCCCAAGCTGTAGGTCAGATCCGTCAAAATTCCGCAAAGCATGTCGGCGCGAGGATCTTTGGGATTTGACCCGTGCCTTCCAGAAGGCACAGTTACAGAATAATATATAAACCTTAATAGTTAGAATAGGATTTGGGATATACTATACTATAATTATGACAGGGAGCCCCCAAAACCCTATTCTAATTATTAAGGCCCCTATATCATATAATGCAATTTGAGAAGGAACTGGGAGCGCTGGTTGGGTTTGGGGTTGAGGGTTTCTTGTTGAGGCTTCTAGGGCCTCTGGGGTTTGGTTTGCGCGGATAACCAGAAGGCTTGTGGGTTCAGGGTTCATAGAGTTCAGGCTAGCACCCACCAGGATCTTAGGCTGTTTGGGGTGCATGTGGGGTTTAGGGTTTAGGGTTTAGGGGTTTAGGGTTCAGGGGTTTAGGGTTTAGGGTTTAGGATCTGAGGCGATCTGATGTATCGGTGGCAGCTGCTACTGCTATTGCTTCTGCGACACCACCGCCGCCCCCACAACCGCACCCCTGTCCTATCGCCACCACAGCCAAACGCAAATCTAAATGGACGAAGCTTGAGTTGAAAACTAGTTCGCAGTCCTCCCCAATGCTTCACAGGCTGCAAACATAAAGGCCTGGCACACCCAAGGCCACAGTACCGGGTTTAGGGTTTAGGGTCTATAGGGGTTCGGGTGTAGGCTTTGGGGTTGAGGGGTTGTGGCGCCTCGAGTGATGTGAAACTCCCTAAACTGGATAGTCCAACAGGTGGAGAAGTTCGTGGCGGCTGCGAAGGTGGCAGGCTTCCAGGTGGGAGAAGTTGTTTCGTTTATACTGGCCCAAGAAGCCAATGTACACCCGTGCAGAATCCCGATGGCACTTGTGAACTTGTAGGACCCTTATCGAGCAATTATAGTAGCCCTTAAAGTAGCCCTTATTATAACCCTAAACCCTAAACCTGAACCCTAAACCCTAAACCCTATAACTCTTATAGAATCCTTATGGTCAGCAACCCTTGCAGAACGGTTTGGGATATCGGGCCATGGGCCGCTTCGGATAGGCGCCTCAGGAGGTTTCGCCTTAAGCTTACGCCGGACTTGGAAGCCCAAGAGCTGATGTATTCTACCATACTCTTTAGGGGTCTAGGGTTCAGGGTTTAGGGGTTTAAGGTTTAGGGTTTAGGGGTTTAGGGTTTAGGGCTTAGGGGCCGTTGTTTTTTCATGTCTGGTTTTATATTTTCATACTGTATTTTTCTGCTGCTCACATGTAAAAGATATTATGCTATGTTGTGCTGCATTTCATTGCATTGCATTATGTTATTACGCTACATCATGTGTTGTTATGTTCTATTACGTTGATTGTTTATTGTGTTTCGTATTCATACTAAATAACTGTATATTTGTATAAATAAACAAATAAATAAATAAATAAATATATATATATATATATATATACATATATATATATATATACATAAATACATACACGCACGCACATATGGGTCCCCCCCCCCCCCACCGGTACCCCGACCTGTCTGTCAGGTCAGTCGGCTGCACGATGCTGTCTTTTGGAGAGACGCACTTAGTGTCACCGAGGTCGGAATTTCAGAAGACGACATTTCAACGACGCGACCCCGTAACTCTTGTGTTGGTCGGCCTTGCAAACACTTGATATTAAATGTTACCCAAAGTCGGTTATCCAACTTTGTGAACGAAATGCTCCCAAAAGTTGGTTTTTCCAACTTTTATCTCAAACTGTCCACGAAAATCTGCATTATGTCTAGAGGAAAACCGTGGAAATATGTTTACAAACATCCAGCTTTTCGAAGCACTTGGAAGCCCAAATGTTGGTTTTACTAACTTTTCCCACGAAATGCTCCCAAAAGTTGGTTTTTCAAACTCTTCCAAAATTTCCACGAACATTTGCACTATGTCTGGAGGAAATCGTGCAAAAAGTTTGTAAAGCCATGTTTTCGAAGCACTTGGAAGCCAAAATGTTGGCTTTACCAACTTTTTCCACCAAAGTCCCCAAACATACTGCAGAAAATCGTGGAAATTTTTGGAAAAGTTTGAAAAACTTGCCTTTGGGAGCATTTTTTGGAAAAAGTTGGAAAACCAACTTTTCGAAGCATTTGGAAGCCAAAACTGTTGGTTTTACCAACTTTTTCCACCAAAGTCCCCAAACATATTGCAGAAAATCGTGGAAATTTTTGGAAAAAGTTGGAAAAAATTTGCCTTTGGGAGCATTTTTTGAAAAAAGTTGGAAAGCCAACTTTTCGAAGAACTTGGAAGCCAAAATGTTGTTGGCTTTACCAACTTTGTCCACAAGATCCTCCAAACATATTACAGAAAATCGTGGAAGGTTTGGAAAAAGCTTGAAAAACAAACTTTTGGGAGCACTTCGTGGAAAAAGTTTGAAAAACTAACTCTATGAGATACTTAGAAGCAACACTACTGATGTTTCATAGATTCACTGACTCACAAACTCACTGACTCACACTTATGCATTCATTCAGTCACGAATTTACTGACTCGCTTCACTCATTCATTCACTGACTCGCAAATTGACTGACTCACTCGCTCGTTCACATACTCACTAATTCACTCACTTCGCTCCTTCATTCACTGAGTCTTAAGTTGACTGACTTACTTATTCGCTCACTCATTCACCCACTCACCCGCTCAGTCAGTCAGTCCGTCAGTCAGTCAGTCAGTCACTCACTCACTCACGCACGCACGCACGCACGCACGCACTCACTCACTCACTCACTCACTCACTCCCTGACTCACTCACTCTTTCACGCTTTCCTGCACTTCCTAACTCACTCATCCGCTCACTCACCCATTCAGTCCCACAAGCTTCATTGCCTCATTGTACGGTGAATTCCACATGGTATGTCCTTTGAGCATCACGGCGACTTCTATATTCTATATACAGCAAAGAAAGCAGGCTTTTCTCTTGCGAAGCTTCATGTGGCAGCATGGTTGTGTCCATGTCAAACGGCTAAATTTCCGTTAGTCAGCTGTTTCTGCCTCAAAACCCCGATTCTGATAGGACTTCCGCTTAGACTGCATGGAAGGTCGAGGTGTCCAGCGATGCTGGCATCCAAGCCATTCAAGGCATGTCCCTTTCAAAACCGCTGCCTTATCCAGCTAAGTCATATCAAACGCGTGGTGGAGTTTCCTTACTCGATCTTCCTCTGCAGGACGTCAGGTGTGACAGCGCCAAGGACATAGTGGACATCATCAGCAACGTGCACTCGCCTGATGAGATTGCCATTGAGGCCGCAATCAACTCTGGTCACTGGGGAAAGGATCGGCTACCCGAACCGTTTTGTGTGAAATCCGATATGGAAGCCAAACTCATCAGACAGTTCGTCGTCATCCCTGAAAACCATGGCGCCGTCTCTGTTCTCAAGCATATGTATAGCCCAGACATGACAAGCACGCATAAAAACCAACAAGGTGACGTGATCTATAAATACGACGACCTACTGTACAAGTCTACTGCAAACGGAGACAAGCCATTCACGGACGAGGACATGTTCAGCTACTGGTCAGATTGACTGACTTCTGACAGCTTCTCGATTTTTCCACTCTGCCAAGTGAGATCATCGAACATTGACCGACGTCATTCAGCTTGTCCACTTTTGCCACACTGTCAAGTGAGATCATCGAGCATTGATTGACTTCTGACACCTTGTCCATGTTTGCCACACTGTCAAGTGAGATCATCGAGCCGAGCTTTCCTTCAAAGAACAAGTTCAGCTATGGATCGGCTTGAGCAAGCATTTGATAAAGAAACCATGATGGTGCGACTGATCGTTCATGTGGCCTAAATAGATGTTAGCAATCAGACACGTGCCACATCTAAGGTACCTTGCCTTGTGGTGTGTCTTGGAACGCCAGACAGTGGGTACCGGCGGGGGGACGGGGTAGCAAATATATATATATATATATATATATATGTTGTTATACTTATTTTATAGTATAATGTAATCTTGCATGGTTTATGTTGTTTTACGCTATTGTATATTATGTTTTATTATTTTGTAACAGACGGCATGATATTGTCTAATGTTCTGTTGTTATATGTTATGTTATGGTCTATGATGTTATATCATGTTATGTGGTATCATTTTCTTATACAGTGTTATGTATTTTTATATGTTGCATTGCATTTTATCGAAATATTATATCGCATCACTTTACATTCTGTTATATTTTTTCGCGGCTTAGATTATAATATACGACAATTTTACATGATTTACACCATATTGACTTCTGTTATACTACATTGTTCCTGTTCATCACATTATTGTTATCATATTATGTTTTATTTATTGCATCACCTTGGGGGCCCGGTTTTGCGTGGTTCGCGCCAGTTGTCGCAGGTCCTGAACTTACAGCTGGCTCTAAACCACCCGGCAACCGTGTTATGAACCGGGAGGTCGCGCTGGCCAGCAGACAGTGTGAACTGGGTGCGGTTCGGGGTGGTGCGGGGCGGCACGGGGCGGCACCGGGCGGTACGGGTGTAATGCTGGGCGGGATGGCGCTGTGCCGGGTGGGTTCTAACTTTCCCGGAAAAAGCTCCAAAATCCAGCAAACCCAGCTGTTGAAACAGGTGGGTTCAAACTTCTAACTTGCCTGTCGGGCAAAACTCGCAAATTAGGTTCCAATTTTGTTCTCGACATTTCCTGCGGGGCTTGTGTTAAGTGGTTTAATTTGCCGTTCGGGAGTGTACTTTGTTTTACACTTTCGTCACATCAGAAAACATTTTGCGGCAAGATTTTGATTACTTTGTATTTTCGACCGCGATGTATACTAAAATACATCATTTCTTACATGTTACCTTACGATATGGTGTTATGCCATAGTACAGTTTAATATGTTGTACGGCATTAGTCTAGTCTAGTTTACGTCATCCTGTCTTGGGTTATGTTGTACTAGATTATAAAAGACTTGCTCTAGTATACGATGTGTTACTGTAGGTACACATCTCACAGCATGACGTATTGAATTACATTACATGCGCTCGCATTCATCCACAGCATGGAGTAGTATAATATAACACCATACAGTACACTACTAAGGCACAATATAGTATACTGTAGTAAACTGTATCATACCAAAATATATTGTACCACGTTATGTTTACGGCAAGACAAGATAACACAAAATCATATAGGTAAATTACGACGTTTTTCATGTGGCGGTTGACTGTCCACAGCTAACCGTCCAAACCAAAATTCGGTGTCTACTTATTTCTACTCCGCTGCGGGCCTCTGATCCTAGCGCCCGGTTGAGGAAACCACCGCGCCATACATCCTAAACCCTAAACCCTCAACTGTAAATCCGTAGTTCGACATCCCTGACCCAAGGGGTCTGGAGCAGCCTGTAAATCGCGAATCTTGAGCCCGACCCAACATTCCCCTCCAACGGTGAAGGGTCCGTAGTGTTACAGGTAAACCCTGTGTTTCAAACTGTCGGCTTCATGAGTTCAAGCTTGATCATAAAGGCCCATAATGTCAGCCCTACGTTTGGCTTTTGTTAAATCCCATATCGCCCTATAAAGCAGGGCTTCGGGTTTAGATTTTTATAGTTCAGGGTTTAGGGCAGGTTTTGGCATATTCCGGCTCGCTCGCGGGGAGGGAACGCGTGTCGGGTTTCGGGTACGGGGGTTGTAAACCCGGAACTCTAAACCCTAAACCCTACTAACAAGCCTAACAATGCCCTGTTGGGTGAGGTCAGTTTTGGACGATTTGCCTCACGTTGTCGTTTGTTTCAAGCATCTCGTCGTCGTCCCCGAACCGATTCCACAATGCGATCAAACTACAAGGGCTCCTTGAAGGCTTCCTTGGAGGGATCTACAAGGGTTTCTTTAAGGGGTGTTAGGGTTTGGGGTATAGGGTTTCGACAGGTGAGTGTTTTCCTCGATGCCTCCATCCAGACTGACGAGTGCATGCGCAAGTGGTTCAAGCGGCGCGAAGAGGAGGTGAAGAAGATGAACAGAGGTGGGTTTAGGGTGTCAGGTTTAGGGGGGCTTTTCTGTTCGATTGCATTCAGGGCAAAGATTGGGTCAAAACCAGAGCATGCGACGTGCATTCCCTCTCTGACCCGGATTTGGCAGTGGCAAGGCCACAGAACGCGGGCCGGTTCATGTGGTCAGATCATCCCTGCCCCTAAACCCTAAACCCGTTAGATGGGGGTATGGAGACTTGGTTTGGGGGCTTCAAAGCGGTCGAAGTGTCTCGAGTCAGGGCAGGGCGACACTCTTCGAACTCGGGCTCTTCTCCCTGGTCTCGTAGCACTGAACTCACCCCTCAACCCTGAAACTGTAAGAGGAGGGTTCAAGGTTTAGGGGTTTAGGGTTTAGGGCTACACCGTGAACCCTGAACCCCAAGCCGTCATTGCGTGGTTTTGTTTGCTTCTGTTTTCGGTTGGTGTTGAAGTGGGTCAGGATGTGGCCCCTGGCACGGTCTTGTGGTGGTTTTCCTTTCGGTCCTTCACTGGCTAGGGTCGACGTCGTCATAGTTCAGTGATATTCAGTCTGGAAGCCTGCAACCACCCTACACCTAAGCCCGAAACCATGTCCAACCAAGCTTCGGAAGAGAGCCCAGGCGTACCCCAGGGCATTCAAACCATCGTCGGAGACATGTTCGCTGAGCTCGGGATCAAAGTTTATTTCTCGCTTGAGACCGACCTAGATGATGCGTTGGCAGCCTTTGCAGAGGCGGATGGCGCTGCGATTCTGAGTGCTGACAGCGACTTCTTCCGATATGAGGGGGCCACTTACCAGGTGGGGGTTTCCGAAAATAGGGGACCATAATATAGTACCCTAAATAGTAGGATCCTTATTATAAGGACCCCCCAAATAAGGTACCCCTAATTTTCGGAAACTCCCAGGTCTACGAAGGCTTCGAGATAGTGCAGTCACGCCTCGAGCTGATCCCGGCAGATGGAACCGGTGTGCGCGCCGGAAAGCTTGCGATTATCTCCAAGCCACAGATGGTGGAGAAGACCCCAGCCTTTATAGACGTGAAGCGCACTGGCATCTACACTCGAGGGGCATGCTCTCCCCTCGTACGTCTAGTGGGAAATCCTCATGCATGGCTTCGGCCCCTTCGGCAGGCTCTCTATTCGCGTTTAGGCCTTCGCGGACCGGTGACAGAAGTGTTTCCCAGCTGGGATGCTTCTGCTCGGAAGGTTGTTTGGAGCGACGACGAAGTTTTTCCAGACGGGGCCTTGGATCATTTTTTGGAGGATCCCATCGGGGCCTTGCAATCTCTGGTTCCCGACCTGGTGGATCAAGTTCCAGAGCTGGACGCTGTGCAACGGTGGAGGCACATCTTTGGTGTGCATGCCGTGGTGCATGAGCTGTGTTGCGCAGCGAAAGACTCTTCCTTGTTCCGCGCCCTCGTCGAGGATGATGTGCTGGCTGCCTCGGCGCCCTGGCGACGAGGCAAGGGAAAGGGGAAACCTGGCCGACCACAGGCAAGCACTGGGCAAAGCGGAAAGAACCTCAAAGGCCATGGCAAAGGCAAGGCCAAAGGGAAAGACCTGGGCAAAGACTGCAACAAAGGCCACAGCAAAGGCTTTTGCAAAGGCCAAAGCAAAGGCTACAGCAAGGGCCATGGTAAGAAGAGCGGCAAGGATCTTTGTTGAACAGGGCCTCCACACGGTCCTTGGACTTTCAACGCCTGCAAGCATCAGCAGCCAATATTGCAGAACCATTGATGAACGCAGGAATCTTGATGCAAGATTCTGATACTTGTCCATATATTGCGAACTTCGTTTCTACGGTACTTGGTTTCTATTCTTTGAAACTGAAGGTCATATATCTCTTTCTGCATATATATATATAGATGATCGTGATCTTTGACTCTTTCTCTATTTAATTCTGAAATCGAAAAATAAATTCGTTTTCTTATGCTTATTTCGTGAGCGGTATTCTGCATTGAAATAGCGAGAATACGAAGGACACAACTAATTTTACATATCTAAATATATTATATATCTATAAAATTACTTTATACGTTTTAGATACGAATAAATTTAGATTATATTTTATATATTTAATCTTAAGATTAAGTGTCGCTTAGATTTAATATAGATGAATCTTTATTACAGAGATTGAATATGATAATTTCAAATTTGAAAAATAAAAAATAATATAAATATAATAATTAAATGATTTTGATGGATTTTTAGTACGATCGAATTCTATATTCTAAAATTTCGGTCTTAGATTTTCTAATAGAATATATTATGATATAGGATATTAGCATGAGAAATTTTATAAATTATATATATGATTTATTTTATAAGTCGTATTTAAGATTCTAGTATTTTATACTATATTAAAATATTTAGATCGATAAAGATTATTATTTTATAGATATAATGAAATTGAAAATATATAGAGCTTATAAATCTATTTTTAGTTTCTAATATATAATATTAAATTTATTCTATTCTATAGAATTTTCATTTATTCGGCTCTATAGAATTTGAAAAGATTTCTATATTGATATAGCAAATCTTATTATTATATGAAGGGTCGCCGCTTATATAAAAGATAAATTGAATTTATTTTTTTTAGAAATATAAAATATAATTTGCGCACGAATGGAGTCTCTAGTTGTAACCCTACTTACTAAGTCCAATAATTCTTTAAGTAGACCGCAGACTAAGGCAGCGCTTAAGAAGTTTGGGCTCAGTGCGAGTTTCAGGGCTCCTTTACAGGATCTATAAGTAGACTGGCTCTAGAGGTATCTATTAGGGCTCCCGTAGAAGGATCCTTGAGGGTTTACGGTTTAGTTCAGAAAAATATCATTTGATTCTCTTGGATATTTAGAGATATGAAATGGGAGCTTCGGAAGTATTTGACATATAAATAGAAGCTTCCTTTGAAATCTTAATTTGGTTCTCTATTTTGATAATTTTTTAGATATGAAATAAAAGATCTAGAAATATATTATAAATAAAAGATTCTATTTTAGATATTTTCGGGCACGAATAATCCGGCTATTTTTTAGATATCTAGGGAATCTTTTATTTATTCAATATATAATCCGACTAATTATTCTAGATATTTATATATATGGAATATATGATCCGGCTATTTTTTTATAAAAGGAATCTTTTCTGAATATTTCTTAGTCAAATCAAGTCTGATTTTAATTTAAGATATATATATATTATAATAGATTAAATAACGAATATATATAGGTGGCGATATATAGATAAGGATCTCCAGAGTCAGAAAAATATTTTATTTTAAAGCTTAAAGATATTATAAATCAGAAATATATATATAATAAAAGAATATATTTTATAGATTTAATATATATTCTTATGAATGATTGCGTATTAATAAATTCGAATAGAA
>CAJNDV010032328.1:0-41766 GCA_905221635.1 Symbiodinium sp. CCMP2456 | reverse complement strand
ATATTATTTCTTCTACTTATATCAATATTCATAATTTAATGAAAAAATATAATTCAATAAAAATAAAAAACAATTAATTAAAAATAAAATTCTTACTAGATTTTTTAATTTAAAATTATACCAAATATCCTAAAATAAATTATGTTTTATCAATAATCAAATATCGATTCATTATTTCCTAATGATAATATATTTAGATAGAAATCAAATTTTAAGAAAAAAAATATATTTTTTTATTATAATATTATATTATATTTAAGAATTTACTAATAATATTTTATGATCTATGAAATCAAATTCGAATTCTTGAATATCTATAGCAATAAATAATTAAGATATGTAAAAAAATTAAAGGTTAGAGTCAGTATAAAAATTCAAATGAAATTCTTTCTAGAGATGATATTCAATTAATTAAAATCTTTCTAGCTCGGTCCAATTATAAGTCTCAGCAGTCTTTTTCTGTAATTTCCAAGAATTTATCGAAATTGGTAGTTAATAATGGAATAGATCTATGAGAAATTGACCCAGAGATGAGGAATCGATGAAGGATAAAGAAATATTAGAAATTTAGAGGTGCGGTATACAAGACTATACGCCTACGAGCAAAAACACGCCCATACACATGCGGTGTTCAGGCCTGGCATATCCTCCCAAACCACCTACTGCCGTGCAGACAGACTCGAACAAGCTGAACGTTTCGTAAGCCAGTTGTGGTGCTCGAGTTGGCAAGTGGGTTTACTTCATTTGCGTGCCTCAAAGGATACCCATGTGACTTTTGACGTTGGCGGCAGTTTGTGCACAAACATACACCATGGTCCATGGTTGCTGTCGGATGGACTAGCTTGCTTTCAGGGAGTGTTTGTACCGTCATCTGGATACAAAGCACGGCGTTCAACACCAGCAGCTGTTGTAGTGTTGGTATCTCCTGCAGCCTTAGGCATGGAGATGTTTATGATATAGTCAGGCGTTGTTTTCATCTTCTTGCTCAACAAGTCTTTGACGCCTGTTGTAGGTGAGTGGGTTTCGTTTTGAGTCAAAATGCCTATGTTCTCCGAAGCTGCCTAGTCTGTTCCCCGGCCCACTGTGCACGACACTGATGATAAGCCTGGTTGCCCCAATGTGCTCCTGCAGATTTAATTTGCGCATCGAGGCAACCAGAAACTACAACCTACAACTCCGTACAAGCATGTGGCAGGCTCAGTGAAAGGCGTCAGTGCCAAACAGGTTGGTGGAACAGGGCTGAGAATATGTTTGATCAAAACGAAAACCTTCTTAAAGCCAGTAATTCCAAACATGCAACGTGCCTGGCAGCAAATCCAATGGGCATGGACGGCATGGAGGGGACATGCGAAGAAATTCGGCAGATTCAACTGGGACACTCTCGACCCTCTCGACAATGTGTCCACTTGCGGCCCAAGAGCGGGTCCGTCAGGTGGATCCCGACATGGCGAGCTTTCACAGTCTCAGAAGATCTAGGATGCCTGTACCCCTCTCGCGTCATGAAATCAAACTAGACAAACCAGAACTGCGAATCCAAAGGTCGACTGTGCCCGAGACAAATTTCGAACTGCCAGGAAGCCCTGCGATGGTTTCACATGCAAGTACGGAAGGCACACGTGTCCAGAAACACACGAAGTGCTCCCACCACCACAAGAGGAGCCATCTCCCCAAGAAGTTCCGCTGATTCTGCGGAGCACTGACAAACCTATGTACAAAAAGCTGCACTGTCACACTTCCATTAATTCATCGGTATAAATTTCCTCCCCATGCTTTGTTGCATGGACACCTGCGGCCCAGAAAGCACCTCTAAAAGCTACTGATGCTGCCACAGATGTCAGCGATGCCACATGTTCGGCAACTTCAACTACTGTACCCGCAATTCCGTGAGCATTGCCGGCCTCGTCCATCTCAGTGCATTCCCTGACTCCTGGCAAAAGCTCGAGGCCTAGGGCTAGCGCTAGCTCTTCCACCGCCCGCCAGCCACCTTCAGCCAGGGATATGTGGGGTCGACAGGCCCCACTGGGTCCTGAAATGTGGAGGCACAGCTTCAAGGCCTCTAGCGGATCATCCGCAATGATGCAGCAGTGAAGGGCGTGCTCGGCTGGGAGGCTCGCTGCAAACTCTTCAAAATTCGAGGCTGCCGGCAATCGCAAACAGACCGGGAGACTGGCCAAACTTGAGTCTCGGATGTCTACAACAACAAGTCGCCACTGGCTGTCGGGACGCTCATAGACATGATGGAGAACCTCATCGGCCGCAACAGAACCCACGGGCAGACGGAGGGCCTGGTCCCGCGCCCCAGCCGCCAGAATTCCAAGCATCGAGCGGGGAGTCGAAGCCAAGAAGCTTTCTGCGGAACTCCAGAGCTGTACCGCAGACTCAGACTTGCTGTCCGAGAAAGACAAGTCAGGACTAGCCAAGACTGCGAGGATGACGAACACAAGAATTATCTCGCTTCCACTTCGCACCGTCTCATCGCAGATGTGCAGCAGCGCCAGTGCAGCAGAAGCGTCTTCGCAATCTAACCCCGACGCACACGCCCTGCCCAGAAGTAAATCGAGCACCGGGCTGGCAGCCACTTGATCAAGCAAGCCCATGGTACTCTCACCCCCTTCCGCCTCTGTCGAAGGAACTGGTCCTACAAGTCTGGGCAGCATTGCCTCAGTTGAGGCGCACAGGCACGCACCAGACTTTTCGTAGGCTGTCACTTTGCATGACAAGTAGCTGGGCTGTGGTAGCGCAGAAGTATGACAATGACTGCATCCAAATGGTCTTGTTCGAAACTGAGGAAGGAAAGATGCTTGCTCACAAAGGCTTCAGCAAGGATCCTGTGGCAAGGCGCTCGTCAGAAAAGCAAAGGCCACATTTCTCCTGAAGCAAATCCACACAAAGGTGGCCCTTGTGTCCTGCGTAGGCTGGTGGTGAGGGTGTCATCATGCCAGGACATGAGCTGCAGCAAGCGCGCCGTCGCAGCTGATGCCTGCGATTCTCTCATGGCCCCCTTTGACCCCCGACGTCCAGCTACAAGGGGATGCACCTTCTCAGATTGATCAGGGCCGTGCGAAGATCCAGCCACCTCAGGCGAGATACCCCGGCAAAAGGACACTGCATGTTATATGTTGCTGGCTTCCACAGCAGAGACGGGCCTGTAGCACATCTAACCAGCTGGACCACTTGAGTTCTAAAGGCCTTTCCATGCCATAATTTCGAGAAGGCATAGATGGCGTCGCGTCAAGGCTCTGCTGATGTTCTTCCGATCGCAGTCCTGTTGCATGCTCCGTGGTAGTTGTCCTGCAATGTTGGTATGCCTGTAGAGGCGCTGGCGCCCGATTCCACAGAGCGTCTGCAATTACCGGGGCTGGGCTGCTTTCTAGAACATGGCATCTCCCACGCCTTTCGGAAAGCAGCGATTGCAACTGCGTGTCGGAGGTCGGGTGCCTCTTCTGGGTCAGGTCGGAAGTGTCGGGATTCCAGCTGTATCCGTTCTTGATGGCACACGTTGCATCGGCTGTTGTGGCAGCAGGGTGGGACTCGAACTCTGCGCTCTTCTGGGTCAGGTCGGAAGTGTCGGGATTCCAGCTGTATCCGTTCTTGATTTCACACGTTGCATCGGCTGTTGTGGCAGCAGGGTGGGACTCGAACTCTGCGCAGACCTCCCTTCGTCGCTTCATGACATCATCAAGCTTGTGGGCTGCAACGGTTGCAGTCTCAGAGCCCATCACTGCTGCTCTGGTCAGCAGCACTTCGGGCCTTACATCTGGAGACGGGACCGTCGGATCACCTGCACACCTTGCGCAACTTCTGTCTCAACAGGCTCTATCTGCTTCAAAGATGACCGCACAGTCACATCTGCCAACTTGCACATGCTGCTTGTCATGAAGTGCTTCAACATGACCCGCTGCTACAACTTCTCTTGAGGTCATGGTGTTCATACTAGCGGTCAGGTGAAGCAGGCATGAAGGAAGAAGTTCTAGAGGTTCGGCTCCGAGTGCGGAAACGGGGAATTGCTTGCAGCTGGACGCGTGGTCCACCGGCGTGGCACAAACATCAGCCATGTTAAGTTCAACCCCCAGAGCTGCTCTTTGCTTGCTTTCAACTTTAAGTTTCTGGCAAGACTGAACAAGCAAGGGCTCGACCAACGGCCATGACAAGCGTAGACATATTCCAGCGAACTGCTCTTCGGCATGTCGCCATATGCGGACCGATACAACTTATGGGAGACATGTAACTGCTCAACTATAACAAGTATGAAGAGCCCGAGGTGCAAGGACTCTGTGCTCAGCAATCCAATGTCTCAAACAGTCTTCAATTTTCGCTACTTTGGAGACAATGTCCACCAGCCACGCAGTTTTTACATCTGGCTCTGCTCGTGAACTTGCCGCGGCGGTTGTGGTGATGGTGAGCGCCTGCTTAGAGGCCTCCAGCAAACCAAGCACGCATCTGGAGGGCGACCACGGCCATGGCGTTGGCTGCGGCAGTGCCCGACCTCAGCCAAGACAGAGCTCTGTGCCGCTGGCCCAGGCACCGGGACAGCTGACGATAAAGACGCGCAAACCATTTGTCAAACGTGGGAACCGCGAGTCCAAGAAGAAAGCTCAGCACAAGAAGACCCACACCCATTTAGGGAGCAGGCTACAGTCATTGCCGACTTGCAACTAGATTACATCAGTTCAGACAAGGCCTCTGTCCCAGCTTGACGTTTTCAGGTTGCACCCAAGATACAAGATCACGTGTAGCTGCCCCGAAGCGATCTCGCCACAAACGTCGATCTGAACATGGCAGCCCACGGCCTTGGCAAAGGAGGGATGAAGAGCGTCTGACGGCGCGATGCTTTCGCCCTTTTCAAATCCAATTCAGTCATTCCTCCAGCCGGGTAGCTATCTCAGCCAGGAACCCCTGCTGCACCAATGGGCCCTTCACTAGGGCAGTTGGCAAGACGACATGCAGCTCTGACCGCGGAGTTTCCACCAGGTGCTCGCCTGCATATCATCTCCAGCCCATCAATGACAGCTCCAGCGCTTGCAAACCTAACCCCTTGATTGGAAACCTCCTCATTCCTAAGCTACCTACAAACTTCCAAGTCACAAGTAACATCAACAAGGCTGGAAGGCTGATTTTCTGCCAGGCACGCCATTGCGGAAGGGAGACAGCAGCGCAGCTCGGAACATCCCTAGACCTTAGCACAATCATGTCATGCTCCCTGATCTTGCCGGACTCTGCACCTCTTACAAAAACTTCGGCCTAGCCGCGGTGCTGGGTCCGTTGAAGCTTTCTGCTCCGGATGGGTCCTCAGGTCGGGCTCCTTGACCTCCTTGGAAGCTAGGTTGGCATGCTCCCCCTCCCCCTCCCCCGGCCCCTCGAGCTCGGGCTGGTGGTTTGAGAGCTTTGCCGCTTGCACCGGCTCCGGCTCCACGCGTTCCACGTGGTCCACGTGCCCAGGGCCCCCAGAAGCTTCGCCTCGCTCTCGCTTCACTGGCGTGCAGGCATCTCGCCAATAGTCGCAGATGTCTTGTTCGGAATACGTGGTGGCGAAAGCTACCCGAAACTCTGCAAAGGTATATGCTTTGCCCGTTTCTGGCTCTATCCGCTGCTCACTGCTATCTTCCGTCTTGCTTTGTGCCACTGTTGCTGATGCCACTGAAGGTGCAGCGATGCCATTGGGACGGTCCGTACGGGGTGCCACAGCCACAGGGGGACGTGCCGATGGCACACTTGCGGCACTTGCCGTTGCATACTCATCCGCCTTCGCAAGCAGGCCCAGAGTTGCGGCGAGCCGCTCGGACGCCGCACCCTCGAGCCGGACGACGCGTTCCGAGCTCTCTGGGCTGCAGATGTGCACGTCCTGCGACAGGCTGCACGATGCCCCAGTTCTCGCCACTGTTTCTTCCAGTGGCGCCTCTGGCACAGCTAGAGGGATGAAGACACGTGTCTCCTGGATAGGCTGCGGGGCGGACTCCATTTCCTTGAAACAGAATTCAACTGCCTGGTTGCGCTGCGTCGCAGTTCCGCGAATGTCTAGGATGCGGTCATCCGGACCCAGGAAGAGTGCCACCTCCTCGGCAGAACCTCGAAATTGTAGTGTCGCCCCAGTCTGATCTCGGATTCTCGTGATCTTTTCACCACCCTTTCCGATTATGAATCCTGCGAAGTCTTTGTCGAACAGGAACCGCGCGGCTGCGCAGGAAGAGAATGTTCCGCGACTGCCAAGCCTCGGCGCCGGTGTTCGGCCCGGGATGTACCGAAAGTCATCAGCATTTACACGGCCCTTGTCTGCCAAGTCCTGCAACACATCGTTGGCGAGCACTGCCTCCGCGCAACGGCAGCTTGCAGCATGCGACTCTCGCTATGAACACGCAGAAAATTGAATGTAAACCATCGTGCTACAGTGGACTTACCGTGGGATGCAATCGAAGGGCTGCTCTGACAATCTGTGAGCGCTGCCCTTTCAACACCTGAGTGTTGATTCAAGTTTAGACGCACATGTGTCAGTTTGCATATCGTGTCCAGGAGGCAACTGGATTGTCAGGCATCCCAGTGATGCATTCTCTGCCGACGTCAATGTCCTCGAAGGACTTTCTGCTTCAAAGATCTCTTGAAAATGCACTGATCTAACGCTGGGAGCAAGCCGCACAACTGAGGCACCGACTGTGCCAGACTCGGCCATGATTTCACCTTAGCCACTGCCGTCTGAGTCGAGACCATGCCATGACCTCCTTCTAAGCCGGGATCCTTGTTGGAAAAGCATTTCCAGTAGCACCGAGTTTCTGATTTTGGCCCCTTTAGTGCCAATCACCGCACCGATTGCACACGACGGCATCACAAGAACGCAAATATCAGGTGAACCTTCGGGAACTCCTGGAAAGGCCGCAAGCGTTTCCCATTCAACGCTCCAAACGAGCAGGTGCTGCAACAAGTTAACTGCAAGCAGAAGTCCTTGAAACTCCAAGAGGTCGGCCACAATGCTAGTCAATGCTTGCTCTTTCTGCTCCCTGGTTCCTGTTATAGTCAAGATCTTGTCACCTCAGATTTCGGATAATACACTGGCTCCTGCTTCAATGCGTGGACGCTGCCATGAGATCTTCTCGAACCCATTCAAGGAGCTTAAGGATGTCGGTGCCTCATGCTCCGTCGACACAGACCTCGACCAAGTCGCAAAAACGGAGGCCGTGCTCAGCCAAACTGCGCGGCAGCTTCTGTGTGTCTCTGCATGTTCGAACTAATCAAGCTCGCAAAGCGGCACTGTTGCGCCAGCTGGATGTTGCCAGGGCTGGCTGCTGTCCGTACCACACACAGTGGGGACAGAGTCTTTTGGAATCAACAAGCGCCATGGGATTGGCTGGCTCATTCGACTGGCTTCGTGTGCAAGCTGCTGTTGCTCGTATGAACTGCCACTGCTCACATATGCGTGGTTTTGTGCATACCATGTGTCTCGGTTGTCAGCTAAACATAAGCTTTGTCCGTTCTCCTTTGTTTTTGGATGCCGGGTCGCTAAAGGCAACTCTGATTTCTGGCGATGGGAGTCTACCATATGTGAGCAGGACTGAGGCAGGAGTTGCAGACACTTCTCATGCGACCACGAAACAACATCCCGCTGCATCCACTTGACCTTGCAATTTTGGAATCCCCGCCCCAACAACCTCCAACTTAATTCAAAGAACTATTGCCGTTTGCACACTCAACACACACACACACACACTCACTCAAAACAAACACACACACACACACACACATACATACGCTTTTGGGACATGGGACGTGGGGCTGGCTACAAATCTTGCAGCACATCCATATGGTGGGTGGCTACAAACGGCATATCATCACAAAAGGTGCAAACATTGCTCCGTTGCACCACCAGGCATGCTCAACATCATTCCAACAAGACCCACGAGTTCAGGAAGCGATGGCAGCGATGCCGTCTTAAGTCAAGGGTTTGCGTCAAAACTTGTTCGTGGAACTGCACTTTATTTATCCTACAGTCACGCGGGCGGCAGCAGAAAGCAAGGCTTTCATGCTCGTGGACTTCGCACTGGTAGGCCAGCTCAGCAGAGTTCCACGGCGAGACCTTGGCAGGAATTGGCGTCCAGAAGTCGTAACTCCTGGCCCTTGGGGTTGGGAAACTCCTGTGTAGCACCGTGCCCCAGTAGAATGACGGGGGCGGCTTTCACAAAAACGACAACAAGGGATCTGTCCACTCTTCTCACCGGGGGGCTCGAGAAAGATCCCGGATTAAAAACAACGGCTGAGCGGATCTCTGAACCCTACAAACTGCATTCACAGACCCTTGTGCGCCTGGATTTCCTCGGTCTCCTCCTCATCTTCCTCGTCGCTGCTTTCCAGAAGCATTGGCCTGTTCCGAGTGCCGCCACACACTGACCTGTTCTTCCTTGTGCAACTTTTGGACCCTGCACCCTAAACCTAAATTCAACGAGCTTACAGCCACCCTGCGAGGCCCAACAATTGCCTCTTGTGCAACAAACCAAAAACAGCATGGCATGAGCAGCCAGCTTGCCGGCAAGGATTCGGTGGACTTGCCCAGCATTCCCTACGGGGCATGCTCAGTACGCCTACTGGTATCACAGCTTTCGACACGAAATTCCCATCCTTGGGGTCCTTGACAGCCAACGAGCCAAAAGATCTGAAACAAAATACCTGAACCCAGGCCTCACAGGTGCAGCCCTAGGTAGAGAAATCTGAGGAGAGGTGGGGCTCAAGTCGGGAGCATTGCAGATGCTTTCAGGAGGCTTTGGAAATCCTGAGGTGGTTGTTATTGTGCTACCAGTGTGGAGCCGGCGCCTGCAATGACTTGAAGAGGTCTTTCAAAAACCGTACCCTGCGATTCGCTACATAGCAAATGACGTGGTCTTGCATACTCTGCACGCTGGAAAGGACCTCCTGTGCCGACGGTTTTTTGGGAAGGAACCTGGAACGTTATCTTCCACATCCGGACGCGTAAAGACCGTCATCGAAACCAAGCGACGTCATGGCACTCATTGCTTGCGAGGGCTCCGTGCTTCTCGTGCAAAGGAGGAGTGTGCAAGGAGGAAATCTGGCTAAGTCCGCCTAACTCCAAGCAAATCGAAAGTCCTCCCAACAACAACAACAACAACAACAACAACAACAACCGCTAGAATGGCCCATGTAATCTCATGGACCCTTTGAGCGGACAGCTCTCCACCGCCCAACCCAAGCGTGGCCTGCACTTGGAGTTCGCAGCTCCAGCCAAGCGGAGATTCTTCTGCTCAGCTGTAGAAGGGTTCCTTTTTCAAAGGGTCGAGGTAGGATACTTACGGGAGATTTGGGGTCTTAAGAAGCGAGATATTATATGTGAGCCTACATCCAAACCCTAAACCCTCAACTGTCGCTGTCTGCTGCTGCCGTCACCAACAGCTGCAGGCGGATCGAGCCCAAAATGCCAGGCGGGTGCAGCAAAATTCAGGCAGACATGTAGCCGGTCGTTGACAGCCGCCCCATAGAGGTCTAGAGGTCCCAAAGTACCTGTAAAGTATATCGTATGTAGGTCTTTAGCGCCTTTATGCTTTGGGCAAGCAGCACCCCCCCCCCTCCCCCGTCCTGTAAAAAACTTTGGAATCTCTGGAATCGTTGGGCCTTGGGGAGCTGCACTTGCTACCCTGAGTTGGCGGTGTTCTCTTGATCTGGGGATGATATTTCGGTACTATGACATTGAAACTCCATGAAGCGTTTTGATTGTTTGGAATATTCATTACCGTTTCCACTTCGCCTTGGATGCTTGGATCTCACTTTTCTGGCTAGCAGCTGCACCCTCCTCAGCAGCTCGTCGCCTTAAAACCCCAGGACTGCCACTTCAAGAATGCCTGTATCTGGTTAATGTATAAAGAATTCACCAACCTGAATTTAAGGGCACCAGTGGGGGCACTCCCTTACTAAACTACTTTATGGGGTGAGGTGCTATACTTTGCCCAGATCTAAAGCAAAGGTTGAGCTTCTACTGTCCTCGTAGTGGATGAGGGATATCCCAATGTACAATGTATACCACAAGCGTACAGGAGCAAGTACGTCATAGTTCGATTGAACTACTTAGATTATTTTTTTCAGACCTGGAGGCGAATAAAGTTTGATGCTCTGTTGGCATACCTGGCAAAAACTAACCACCCGACAGTGAAGCTGGGTTGTGTCACTGCCTTTCCAAACGCACAGGTTTAGTTGGCATGCAGACTAGGAGATGGAAAATTCTAGCCAGCAACCACAAAATTCTAAAATCATCACTCGTTCGCACAGATCGCAACACACCCGCTGTAAAAAATTTGACAAATGCGGAGACCCAAGATCCCGGCGTTGGTGCACGAATTGTACTCAGACCTGCACCTACTCGTGCAGGTATCCCAGTCCTTTGTTTTGGAGTCAGCGCCAACCTTTGCCAGAATGTCCTGCATGTCCTGTAAGGTGATATTCTTCTTCGCAAGGTCCAGAAGCACGCTCTTGACATCACTCACGTTCTGTGGGACGGGGCCAGTGGTGTTCGAGTGGTTCACCATATGGGGCTGTGCAAGGAAGCCTGTGGTGTTCGGGCTACTTGTCCCTGCTACAATGCAGGTAGCGAGCACGCATACCGAAAGCAAGAAGCTGCACTTTGCTTCCATGGCGTCCCAACGTTCCACAGAATTTAAATTTGAGCTTAACAAAACTTGAGCCCAAATATACTGCACACTGGTGTGAACAATGCACCTTCCATGATAATTTATAACTCAAGAGAATGATCCCAAATCAACGGCAACGATCTTTTTGTTGGGTCCTTCAGAAACAAGCACACATATATATATATATAATACCACACTCCCAATTTTTGAATACGTAACTCTTAGCTTCATGTGTTAGCACTTGAAATGTCATCCACAGGGCCAGGTCAGGAAAACCCATCTGAGACTATTGTTCCATGGAGAGAAGTTCTTGTTCCTGGCAGTGCCGTGCTGTGACACCTTATTTGGATGTCATTCTCCCCGGTTTTCCCACTGCAAAAACTTGGGAAGTGGGATAATAGCTTACCGAGTCACATCAATATAGGGGTATTTCAAATAACTCCAGCTTAGCAACCACCGGCGAAGTGGGATTGATCATCCAAGCAGGCAAATCACACCACATGACATTTTTGATCCGTTGCAACTGGCTGAGATGTGGATGAAGTGCACAACTTAACAGGCACTTGATAAGATAGATCAAAAATGAGCAACATATCATTGCAAAAGTATCTTGAACAATTGAACACATGTTGGACGCAACTCTCACGACCATCACGTCCTCCTGCATGTGTCTTCATCGAACCTATGACATTTTTGTTTGCCTCGCCTTCTCTGCACGTAGCACCTGTGCATTCAGTTGGTTGATCTGAGTTGCAGCTTGATGACACCAGGGGAGGCATCCCGAATCCCAAACCAAACCCTCTTGCCCCCCGTTGTTGCCTTCACCGGGGAAGCTGAGAAAGCCCAAAGCAAAACACATCGCCATGAAAACCTTCAACCCTTAGACTCCAAACTCAGAAAGCGAGAGAAAAGGTAGGATTCCAAATGAAAGTGTGAGTTGCTGCTCTGGTGTACCCGTGCATTTGTTGCTGCATCAGACTGGGGCCAACTGCACCCACGGCCATAAATATTGAAGTGCAAGGATGCTGCCAAACAAAATGAGGCAACTCAAGATTCCGGCTTTGCATGGGGCTTAGGATGCAAGGTCTAGGCCGTATGCCGTAACAAGAGAGGACTTCTGCAAGTCGGGTACTCCAAGTATGCAGAAGCATACCATCTAAACGATCACTGCCTGGATGAACAAAAGCCGCTAAGTCACGACCTCAAACATGTGTCAGTTTTTGTATGTGGACTGTCCGGTAGCCTCCATGCGGAAGACGTCAGACTGTACCTTGCCACAGTAGTTCCAAAATGCGAGACGGGAACAAGGGAGTCCCTAAGACATCCTTGTAGCGTCATTTCCTAACATAGAAGCCAAGGGTATACCAAGCAAGTACCTTCTGACAAAGAGGGCACTTTCCCACAATGGCAAATTCTGCAACCCTGGAATAGATACCCCACTTCATGTTTTGTAGATACTTTGAAAGCCTTGGGCATGAAAAGACCCAGCATGTCCCAGGTAGTCCGCTGTTTTATCCAAACGCGGCGCACAAGGGCGGAGAGGTGAATCACTGGAGGCCGAATCCCAACATTGCTAGACATGTTCAGATCATCTACCCAAGCTGATGGTGACGAAGACGACGAAGATGCAGTGGACTGCCAGTGACATTTTTTCCATCATATGGTGCTTACAGCAGCAACGACGACGACTACTACTGCTACTTCTTTCTCCGACAACTACGACGATGATGATGACGACAAACCCAGCCATAAGAACTTTTCCTCCCCGAAAAAATCTGCTGCACGCTTAAATTTGGTGAAAACCCAGAGACATGCAGCTGCTTCTGTATGCAAGAGATCTTGTTTATGGAAAACTGATTCTCACAGCTTGCGGTTCAGGGTTCAGGGCTTCTGCACGTCTCCTAAGGGTCCAAGTACCCGAATATAGAGTATTTACACAAGTCATAACTGTAATTCCTAATATAGAAACCCTAAACATTTCATATTTAAGTACCTTGGACCCTTAGGGATCTGGGCATCTTATGGGAAATGGATTCCTAGCGACTGCTGCAGCTCCTCGTGGCATAGAAATCAGGGATTCCGAAACTCCCCCCCCCCCCACCCCCCCGCAAGACTCCCCGCCCAAGGTTGCCCCCGCAATTAAGCTTAGCTAAGCTAATCAAGCATCTTACCCTAGGCATCCAAGTACACAGTACAAATGGGTTTTAAGCACAAAGACCTTGTCAGTTATAGTTTTGAAAGGTTTCGATGTCTAGGCTTGGAATTATGAGATTCCCCGAACCTCCCCCCAAAAGGGTACCCCCAAGGAGTCTGTACTTACAGCCACAAGGAATCCTTGGGGGTGCCCTTTTGCGGGGAGATTTGGGGAACCTTATAATGTTGGAGTCTTGGGGGGAGTTCGCAGCCAGAGCTGGGGCTCCCAAAGTTGGAGGGTCTGGGAATTAGGGTTTAGAGTTTAGGGTTAGGAGTTAGGAATTAGGGTTTAGGGTATAAGGTAAATAAAAGGTCTCGAAACAAGCCCTAACCCTGGGGGTCGAAAGTACCTATGAGGTGTTTAGGGTTTCAATTTTAAGAACCCGAAGTACCAACACATTACGGACTGACTCTGGCTTTTGTATATAGGGAGTAAATACTATGGTTTTGAATAGTTACTCATTAAGTTGAGGATTTGGACCCTGAGGGAACATGATAAGCACCTTTCCTAGAACGAAAATCATGGGTCATGAAGGCACGCCAAAGGGCTATGGCTCAAAATAAGTTAGACTTTAGGGACATGCCTCTTAAAAATCTTAGGTGGTGTGCATTTCCTTCAAGGGATTCTTAGGCGATGATTTTGATACATGGCCAGATAGGTCCTAGCTAATTCCAGGGTTGTGGTAGATGCTGACCAAGGTTGTAATTGTGATTGAGGCCTATGTTCACTCTTCCTTGCGATGACCATCGTTATGGAATGGCGCTCTGTCGCGGCTGCCTCCAGTCCTTCGCGCCCCCCCCCACCAGATTGCTGCAGGAGTCTAACAGCAATGGTCATATCGGAATCTCGAGAAACCAAATACTTTGCTTCGATCACTCTCCAGCCTGTCCGCCAAAGCTCCTCCCAGGTTCAACCTGGCACTGATTGATTCGTCACAACGCTACATTCGTTCTACCTGCTTGGGCTGCTTGGAGCTGCCAGGACATAAAATTGCGAGCGGCGAGCCCTCACTTTTTGCTTATCCGCCGTGCTTTGAGCCGCCTTCGTAGCAACCACTCAAGCAACTACGCGGCCACGCGGCCGCGACAAGGGTGCACCTTGAGCTTCTGCTGACAGGGCTTCCATCCCTGTCGCCACAGACACCACCGAAATCCACCAAACACGGTAGGCATCTTCCGGGGTGAGCTCCCGCTTGGGTCCGCCACGATTGCATCACTACGACTGAGAGTCTTCTCCATGGCCCCTCACCGACAAGCCCAAGGCCAAACGCAGTTCCTGCATGTACTCAAAGATTTCGGTGGCCTTCTCACGGTCTTCAGGTGGATGCTTGTCTGGATGCCACTGTCTTGCCAGCTTACGGCATCCGCGCAGCCTTGCATCATTGTCTTGCAACGCTGCCAGGCGCTCCAATTCTTCCCGAACTCCTGCTTTCTCTTCAGGATAAAGTACGCTCTCGCCATAAGGAGTCCAAGGGCGATCGTGTGCAGGAACCTGAGCTGATAAGCCAGGCACTTTCACATCGACGGTGCCTCGCCAGCTAACGCTGGTCTTCGTCATAAAGAAATCGACACGATCATTTTTGGTCCCATTTTGGGTCTGGTTTGACGCGTTCGCCTGTTCTTCAGGGCTTGAATTGTGTTCAGTGTTGAGATCTGGATCAGCTCGCATCTGCTGCTGTGCTCCATACTTTACCTTCGGCATCTCCTTGACAGCGTCGCCAGCATGGTAGCTGGTCACCGTCACTGTGACCGGACCACCGTGTCGGCCCCTGATTCGGGGATCTGCCGGTATCTTAACAGAGGCACCATCAGGAGCTTCAACTTCTGCCCCGTTTTGCATTAAAGCATCTGGGCTAACTCTTCGGAGAGAGATTGACACGGCCGGGGAATCATAGACTACCGGCAGACCATCAACTTCAGCCCGCATCTCCAATGCTGCCTCGGCGGCAATAACCTCGGCTTTGATAGCTTCCTGTGTTGTAGACCGCACAGGACTGAAAAGACGAAGTGCAACGATGTCGCCCGACTCCTTGTTTGACTCACGCTGGGGCATCTCAACAGGCGGGGGCTCTGCATCAAGAGGATCAAGTGCCCCCACGAACAGTTGCAGGGCCACTGCTAAAGTGACCCGCATGCGCCAAGCCGTCACTGAGGCAGAGCCCAACATTGGAGTGCAAATAAACCACGAACGCTTGAGTCATGTGCCACCCACGGTGTGTCGGAGAGCCATGGCAGCACTCAACGAAGCCCCTCTCCTAAGGCCCACGGAGTGGCTCGGACCGACACACACGGAGAAGCTCTTCAGGGCGAGACATCCTCCTGGATCGGCAGAAGCACAGACCTCTTTGCTTTGCTGTCGATCCTGACCTAAACGATAAGTCATGTCCAAGCTGCGCACTGTTCCAGCCTCGTCTGGTTGTTCTTGTTGTTGTACCGCTTCGCGCCTGCGTCATGGCTGGAAACAGTTAAGCTATCATCTCAGAGCACAGCCTGCAGAGGTGTCCCACATTCGTGTAGAAAGCAAAAGCCATTTTTGCCCGCTCGTTGCTGAGAGTCTCCGTCTGGTGGACTCAAATCTCCTTCTTCTGCAGGGATGGAGGCAACGACTGCCTTGGCCAGCGGCTCATTCTAAGAAAATGCTTCCTACCGAAAGCTGAAGATGCGGCTGGGCCACTTCAGCTTCTCCGCCTTCGTCTTGTCAGTCATGATCAAGGTGTAAAGGTACCTGCCTGTGACAATACAGAAAACGGAGGGAGCAACCTTGCCCTCTTACACATAAGGCGCGAAGGCGCGACATCAGAGCCGCAACAAAATAATTCGTAAAAAGTTGCAGCTTGGGTACTGCATCGGATCTTGAACTTCGTCTGGGTTCCATTCTTCTTGATCTTCACCGAGCGTGCGTCCTGTTACACATGGCTTCCGAAGGAGCTTCAGTGGAAGCCCCTTGTTGCTTCCAGCTTTCTGAATGCAGACACACCCCCGTTTTTTCACAGGGCCTGGCTTTGAACGTTACCCTGTTTGTGTTGGCTGGGCTCGGCTGAACGATTCCATCTTGAGCGTTGCAGCTTGGTCGTCAGTTTGGGAAACAGCAACAACAATCAAGGCACCTCATGCCAGATGCTATGAACTTACATGAAAGGCTGGCTCGATCATGGCAGGATTTGACAAAAACGCTCGTGCGCTGTACCTGGTGATGGGCTCAGTAACGATGGAGAGCATTGCGACTAACTTTTTCGAGCGGGTCGAAGCTTCCGCAACCTTTGAAACGAACCCACGAAACTTACTCATGAAAGCCTGGGACGCATCCAGTTGTCGAGCCGTACACCGGCAATGAATTAAACCGGCTATTTCTGCGAAGCGTGAAATCCGCCGTCTTGGCTTGAAAGACTGAGTAAAGCGTTGGGCTTGCCACGGCAATTCCGATTCCTTGCGAGTTCCCGGGGATGATTTGCGTGTTCGTGCACCATCGAATTAAACGTTAACCTTGAAGCCTTATCATCCTCTCTTGGTGAAAACATATCAGCCCAGAAACCAGAGAATCAAGCTCGCAGAGGAACCACCCAGTGACCAGTGCATCCTCATGCCTGCAACAGCCTGCACGTACCCGCGCATAAAGAAGCACATTTCTACCTGCGCTCCTTGCGACGGGCAATTTGCAGAAACTGCCGAATCTCGGTAATCCTGGGCTCGGCTGAATCATGTGAGCAAAGCTCAACATACCTTCGAAAGCCACTCCGCTCGGCTCTGCTGACCCGAAAAGCAGCAAATCAGCTGGGCGGCTGCTTCGGCATACCGACGGTGGCAATCGATTGCGAGATCTGATCTGCACAGATACAGCCAGAAGGCAGCTGCTCACGGAAACCGAAGCGATATCCTGCTGCGAAGCTTCTGGCCTTCCCCTGCCAGCAACGTCCACTCCCCGTTCTGAGAGGCATTTGAGAGACAGCGGCAGCAGCGTGACTTGTCCTACACTGTTGCGGCAACGCTCTTCGAACTCAATTCAGAAGCAGTGTGGCAAATCACCTCATCTTACACACCGTTTCCATGGCAGACCACAAATGCGTAAAGCCTGTCGGCTGGAGGGCCCCGATTGTCCACCGGGCGACTAACTCCATGGGCCCAGCTGACGAAGACTTACAGTCTGCATCCAGTGCTCGCAACAGTATTTTTTGACCAGCTGAACATGCCACAGCAAAATCCTGCTCTGACAGGCACGTTGCTGGGGGGTCGCTGCTGCACTTTGAGACATCATGGCCTGTACACGTCTGGTCAGCCAGGTCTACTCAAGGCATTGGGCTGGTTCATCATACAGAATTCGCCTGGAAGGTCAGTCAATCGCGAAGGGTTCGTGTCTTCGGTGACGCTTGCGTAGCATTCCGCGTTCCGTGCCTTGAGAAGTCTCACCAATGCGGGGTCCTCGAAACCCGAACAGACGAGCCAAGGCTTTCTGGAAACGCCGACAGACTCAGCCCAGGGCTATGCGCAAGGCAGCGGGCTTCAACAGGGGCACCTCTGAAGCACAACTGCTACTAAAGGCCAAACTCTGATCCGTGCAGGGCCCATGCCGCTCTCGCCACGTCCGCCAGGGCCCTTCGAGCCATTGCCTTGTCTGAGTCCATAATCAGAACACAGGCAGAGGCCCGTCTTCCACTCTCCCTGGCCTTCCATCGTGCCACGGCCGCCGCCCGCTCCGTGCTGCTGGTCACTGTACACCTCCGCCATGTCATGCGTTTTGTTCACGGAGAACTTTGCACACGGTGACTTATTTCAATGTGCGGCTTGGAAACCAGAAACGCACGGCCAAGTCTTGATCTAGCCTTGGAACGAGGCAATCTGCACATGCCTTGTAGTCGTACGACTCGCAGGGAGTAAACTTTCGAAACTCTGTTCCGGTTTACAGTGACAGCTGGGGCAAGGGCACATCATGCTTCTGATGGTAACTACCCACATCCCCAATTGGCAAGGCTGTCAGCCAGACAATCGGGACCGTGCAAACCTCAGCATCTCTTGGCGCTCGTGCTATTCAACATGAGCAAGCAGCAGTACGCGAACAGCTTAGATGCAGCTCGCGGCAAGTACATTGCAAGGCCCCTGCATTTACGAGCAGAGCGAGCACCACCCAACCAAGATTCTTGGTGATGTCCCGGAAGCCCAAGAGGTATCCTCACGTATATAACTTTTATAGCAGCCAGGGCCCCATCAACTTCAAAATATCTGGATTCAGTATCAACGCGCCTGCCGTTTTCAGGAGTACCAAAAAGAGCTGCTTCAAGGCGAAGAAGCCTCGGTAACCAACACCTGCTAAGTTGTCATGAATAGCGACAAAGTCACGACACCAAGCACCTCCAAGCAGCTGTCAAGGTCGTGAACAATTGGATAGCGAAGGGAGGCATCCAAGTGTCCCCAGATGTTGCAGATGAAAATTACCTGAGGTCTCCAGTGATCTCGATTCAAAGATGCATGCGGCCTAAACCAATCAAGCCCAGCAGCAACGAGGCTGCGAAAGGAAATGGCACCACTGAGGCAGAGCAACGTCTCCTCCAATGTCAGCCTGGGGTGGGATGCTGCTTCCCAGACTTTCGGGCATGCAGCTCTTTGAAGCTATGGGTTCGGGCAGCTCCAGCACACATGTAAATGTTACCCTGACACGCTATGCAAGAGCAATTAAGCGATATGATAAGTCTGCATGAAGCCCATCCAACATTGTTTCCGAAATCGACAACCATGGCGCGGTTTCAACTTTCCGCTCGTGCTTGCGGCTGAACTGTGCTCACGTTTTGCAGGCTGTATTTAGACTTGCAGGCATCGCCTGAAGCGTTTCGTCGGTTTTCAATTCTGGCAGTGCTGGGCTGTACAATTGCCCTGCGTTCCCAGCGCTGTCTTCCCTGCCTTGTGTTCAAAAGGCACGTTGCGGTGCCGTATACAGAAGTCTTCTCAAATCAACCTGACGCGATTGTGTCTAGAGTGGTGCAAGAATTTCTTCGAGATTTTTTTTGGGGGGGCCGGCGAACATTGAGCTCCCTGTCGATCACTTCTTAGGCTTTGGGAGCCGAGAGGCCACCTGACCTCCGTCCCCTGTCGACCCTCCTTTGTCACCCAATTTATTATGACGGAGCCTGACTGCACCTGATTCAAAACCTGAAGAATGAGAGCCGAGTTGCACCAACACCACTACAATCAGTATGCGCCGAACTTTTGGTGGATCACCTTGCAGACACGCAAAACGGCGACAACCCTCGAGCACTCAGAACTGCTTGCATGTCCTGCTGCACACTAAGACACTGCCATCCACATAATCCGGCCAAAGCCAACAAACCTTAGCAGAGGCGATCTCGTGGGGGACTGGTGCCACGAGGGAATTGCAGAAGCCCAGGAAGCCCAGTGTGCCGAGTCTTGCGGTCTTGCGACTCCGAGGGTAAAGAGAAGCGCGAAAGCAGCAAAGGCGGCCAGCAGCGCTGCCACCATGACCCAGCTGCTTGAAGGTCATAGCATCTCATTCAACAGTGTGACAGCATTAGGCACCGCCCCACCTGCGTGTATAACATGTGTGGCGTCGGGATGTATCTCCACATTTTGAGGCAACTGTGCATTGGCAGCGTGATCCGTCAGTCATTTGGATCCCAAAAGCTGAGAGTGCAACTTCTCCAAGAGATCATTCCCAACCATGCGGGCAAAACACTGATCACACACTGAGAAAGCCTTGCTAATAGCCAAAGACGCCATCTGCGCTTCGTTCCGCTGGAAATTGTATCAGACCCGATTGCTCGAAAAAAGAATCAACCCGGTGCCACTGGAACTCTTGCGAATTGCTACACAAAGCCCGTCTGAGGTGCTGCGCCACTAGCCCGTCCAAGCCTCGGCTCTTCAGCCCGCGCCACAACACGGCCAAGTCTACGACGAGCCCATAAGGAGGCCTCCGTGCCTCTGCAAGCTGGGGCACTTTGCATGCGGAAGTCAGCACATGTACTCGCAAAATGCACGTTTGCACCTTTGTACTGCACAGAAGCATGGATTCTTCGTATCGCATGGACTGTCCCACACGGTTAGGTTAGATGAAGCACTGGCATTGGCGAAAGGCAACGGGGACGGTGCGAGTCTGATACCACAAGCTCTCAACACTGATCTTGTTGAAAAGTGCAGGCGACGAAGACCCAGGCCCAACCACCTGTCTTGCTGTCCAATGCACTTGCATTCGCAGACGTCTGCATGTGCATCGGCCTGTGTTCCTGTTTTCACTTTCCTCGCCTCGCTCTCTGGCAACCAAGGCCTGCGAAATCTGAGAGGATCACCGCAGTCTCTTGCATCTATCAAACCCCGCAGCCCTCGGGCTTCAAACTGATATGTACTCTGAACAGAGCAGGCCCCTCGCAAGGAAACATGAAACTAGGACTAACATGAAGTTGCGCGGCATCTGAGAGATGTTCGATACTCATGCGGTTGCTCTGCAAGGGTCTGTTCTGTGCGAGGCTGCCAGTTCTGTCAATAGCGAGCCGCTATTGATTACAATGCTCGGCCCGCGTGGCATTTCCTTTGGAAATGCCACTAAAACCTCCTTGCCAAGTAGTCGTATATGGCTGCTTCATCACGAGTCTTGGTCTGTGAACAAATAAACAACTCGCATCAAAGTTGTCCCTCCAGCCATCTGCGGCTTGGCATGACGTAAAGGGTATGTGGAGTGGGGAAAGTGGGAAAAGGCACCAGGCACCACTTTCCGGGGAGACTCACCCCACATGTCATGCCTGAGCCAGAGTCTGCAGAGTCTGCGTGCGGCCACATAGGGGGTCACACGGAACCAAGAAGCTGCATTGTTGGTAGATCTGCCTGGGCGCGCGGCCAGAATCACCTTCTTCTAGCCAGCTTCCCACCCTCAAGCATGAAATACGCCTGGGCTCGAGACCACAGTGTTGCAATAAAAAATGTGTGCACACCCACATGGGCTAAGTCCACTAGGTTAAGTGCAGACAAGCCGCATGCTTTAGAGCTGCTTCTGCTGATGGCCGGTCTGTCACCTCGAAGGCCAACATCCTCGCACAGAGATCAGCCTTGGCAGCACAAGCACAAGCTTTTCCAGCTAATACCTGCTGGCATCTGCACGCTTGCAATTGGACCAAGCAACCGCTTCCGGACACCGATCAAAGGGCGGTCGCGAAAAGTCGATCCTGAGTTGTCGAAGAACAGGCACTTACTAAACCAAGTTGGTGCTAGTACGAAGCTGCCCAATGCGTCAGGGTGCTTCGCTTTCTTCAATCGTTCATGAATCCTGGCGAACAAGGTGAATGCCACAGCTCCATTCCGTCGAACTTCCGATTTACTTCAATCCTCACCTCTTCATGGCAGGGCTGCCGACCCAGTTCTCGCCCGGTTGGTCGTCGAACATGTCTTCCTCCAGCAGAGCAGGAGAAGGGAAAGATTGGAGAGAGAGAGAGAGATACAAAAAACATAAGAAAGAGAGAGAGAGAGAGGAGAGGGAGAGAGAGAGAGAAGAGGGAGACAGAGAGTGAGAGCCGGGCCCGGCTCGGGAATCTTCCGGTAAGCAGCTTGTACATCACCTTAGCGGCTTAGCGACTTACCGCGACTCATGTCGGCTGCGTGGCGTGGGTGTAGAGGCAGTTCCAGGGACGGAGCCACACCCAGCGAATAAATGTCTGAAGCTGGCGAGTACGTGCCTGGCACCCGGCCAGGACTGTGAAAGTCAGGTTTGCATGAAACGCGGCGGGAGCAATGCAGTCTCTTTGCCAAATCCGAGGCACCCAAGTATGCTTCTGGTGCAATGTAGCCATCTGTGCCAAGAACATCTTTTGCTTTGGGGCTGTGGGGTTCCCAGTTCTCCACCTGAGCTGCAGCGACAGCGACTCCCACCTCCAATGTGATGTGTGCAGATCGTAGGGCATCAAGAGGCCGAGCTGCCGTGTCGAAATCGATAAGCTTCACACTTGCCGGGCTCTGGGCATCTCCACCGTCTTTCAACCGATTGAGTTGGTTGGCCTTTGCTTTCCTTGGGAGGAATGTCCAAAAGGAGCGCCACACAGCTGAAATTCTGAAACTCTTCGGACTAGGGATGCCAACTGGCTTGTTTGCTTCTGGGGCTGAGATTCTCTGAGCCCGGGCTTGGCAGATCCACCATAACGTTTTCTGCCTTGAGGTCTTTGTGAATGCGTCCACTGGCATGCCTTGGCAAACAAACAAACGTGCAGGCGTATCGCTCTCCAACCAGCGACTGCGTGACGAGACGCATCAGCTTCAAAGCTTCCAGTGTCTGTCGCACCTGGGATGCCATTCGAAGCAGGACGCAACAAAGAAATGGCCCTGCTGACCCCAGTCCCACCTAGCACGACCTATCATAAGCCGGAATACTACTTCCCGCGCATCGACATGGCTCAGCTCTGCTTCCTCCATTTGCTCGAAGAGGTCCTTTCCTGGCGGACAAGCAAACACTAAACTGAGACGATTTTGTAGATGTGGATAACAATTATTCCGAGAAGGTTCTGGGTTTGCGGTTGTACGCTCCTTCAAAAAAATGGAATGTTTACTTGATGTTTTGCAAGTCCTTCCTGAAAAAAGTTTGCAGTGCTGGTATAAGAAGGAGCGGCAAGCACGAGAGGAGGAGAAAAGTAGGACAGGAGGCCAAAAAAGACGAAGACAGGGAGCAGGAAAGTCGGCTCATTCATTACTTATCTCAACGTGCCATATATCGGATAGATGAGATGAAGCCCTAAATGTGCATCATGCGACCGAAAGCCGAATTCAAAAGCTTAAACACTTTTGTGATAGCGATCAACATTGTTCGCTCACCGGTTAGGCTCTCAAAAAAACCCGAGGCGCACAGCAGTCGAGATCCAGGCCTTCCACTTTCTCCATGAAGACGCAATATCTCTCCGGAGTTTCGAGGACCTGTACGAATGCATGCCACGAGTTGTTTGAGCTTGCAGCCCCGACATTGTAGCCTCATAGATCTGACACAACTTATCGATTCTCCTTGGCTAGGCCAGCATGTAAACCACAGTGCGCACAAAACCTTGTCATGCACTTGGCAACAATTTAAGTCCTGCGTAAATGCCAAGCCGCGGCATGCTCATTTGAACCTCGGTGGTGCTTCGCCAATTTCTTTCTTCTGCTGCGCTTTTGAAGGAAATACCCTGCCAGGCATCAAGAACGAACAAACGAGCTCGCAACGTACCGCATGGCATCGACAAGCTTGCACCCATCATGCACTAAAACCATGGGCGCATTCCACGGCTGTGGCCTTCTGCCTCGTCTTTACCACACACTCTTTTCCATCCGCTAGCCGCGTTGCCCAAAGAACCTCCATCCCGCGATTTGTGGACTCCATGACCTGAAGCGGTGCGGCTGCAGAATCTTACTAAGTCTTACTAGTTCACCGCGCAAAATTAAAACCAGGCACCATTCCACCAAGTTTGTATCCTGAGCAGACAAGCTCGCAACAAGTTGGAATGAAGAAAACTTCCAAAGCTTGTCAGTCTCCCCTTAATCCAGCCAGGTTACGGCGGGCGACTTCTCCCTCAGACGTGGCCTGCACGGGCGGCCGAAACTCTGCCACAAGTTGCATGATTCCAGGATTTCTGCAGCATTGAAGAATCATGTCGTCTACCGTCTGCAGCTTGGATGACCACACCACGCAGTTCAGGGGCGTCGGCGACTTGGAAAATCTTGCTGTGACGTCACACCGTCATATACGCAGGTGTGCTACGCATGAGGCATTTCGAGCCTGAATCTTACACTGGTGCTGTACTTTGGCGCCCGGTGTTTGGTCCTTGGCCACCACAGGCATCCGCAAGCGTGAAGAGGAAACTAAGAACTTGCAGGAGCTGCGACATGCTGGGCAAGGTGCCGCTGTAGAGACGGACAGAGAGAGCCCCAATCGCTCTCGAGCTGCCTTCATCATGCCGGGCCTCAGGTCACAAGCGCGACAGCAAGACAGCTCTAAGCCTCTAAGCGCTTAGATCATGAGTTGGGACTGAGCATGCGTCAACACGCGCTCCACGGGGGGGCGGACCGGCGGACGATCTACAGCCAGCCCTGCCTAAGAAAAGGAACGAGCTGCAGCGGACCTCTGCAAAGCAGGCACGAAGAAAAGCGATACATGGAGCAATCTACTCTGAGTGCCATCGAAACCACATGTAAGGCACATGGTTGTCGAGCTGCCCTAGCGGAAAAACCCGATGAAATGCATCCCTGTTCTGACCGCCTGTCACTGAGATCTGAGGGCCACGGACAGACACCGTGAAACTGAGCTAGACTTGACTTTGGTCTCTCTCATGCACATGCCCCTCCAGGAGCGCCCTCACCAACCCCGGGTCACGCTCGATGCGGTCGCTCAACCGTCGCCAGATTTGCTCGAACACATCTTCAGACTGTGACTCGACAGAGCCGCCAGGGCTTCCACTGTAACCGACAAAGTCCTGGCCATTTCCATTTCCACGCAGGCGCCCAATCTTGCGCGCACATTGGCTGACATTGGCAGGGGCCAGATTGTCGACCAGAACTTCCCCGCAGAACTGCGCCAAATCTTGCAAGTCGTACATATGCGCCAATTCAATCAATGCTGCAGCATCAACATTGGGGTCGAAAACTCCGGTGTAGATGTGCTGCAAGAAGCCCGACACTACTTCCCTCGGTGCTGGAATGCTGACACGGGACTCCTTGGACTCCAGCATGCCAGACTCAAACATTCGGCAAAAAACAGCCGAACTGGCTGCCAGCAAGGCTTTGTGGGAGTGAAGCACGCACCCGTCGGAGCAAACCACCTGCACGTCTGAGAATAAAGGCGTTTGCAGCAGGTGCTCCGCGTAGCAAACGGGGGTTCGGCAATGCTTTTGCGTTGCCTCGATACGCAAGGCTGCATTGTCCGCGACGGATGCGCCGAAGAACCGCCGGGCTCGGGCAGGGGCTAGGAGACTTCCATGCCAAATGCGCGCAGAATTCACAAAAATTTCAGCGCTGCCGGTGCCAGTCCACTTGACAATAATGCAGTCACCTTGCCTCAGTCCAGCAGCCTCGCGCCGACTTCCTTTCGTGCCTGCCTGTGCACTCGCAGGACTCTGACTGCGGATTCCGAAAGACTGGGGTAGAAATCCCAGATCACCTGCCTGGCATGGTGCCTCTTTCCCGGTGAAGAAGAGTCCACCCACTGAAATCGAGTTTCCCTCTCCTGGGAACTCCATGACCCGTATCATGAACTCATCACCCACATACTCCGCCGGGACCAGGGCGAGCGGACTTTCAGAGCCGGCTGAGCCGGGCACCCGCACAGTCCAATCATCATCGAAAACAAGAATGAAGCTGGAAAGGGCCTTGTCCCAAACCGGCCGAGTCGTGGGCATGCCGGGACCGAAACCCTATAGGCTCAAGTACGCTCGACCCGTGTGCTGCAACCAACCTGCCTAAAAGAAGCAAACTCCTACTCATAGGCTTCGTGCTACCAGTACTTGCCGTCGACCAAGCGCATTATGATGGACTTCAAGCTCACGAATGTGCTAATCTCCAGCCGGTAAGCACATCACGACAGAATTATCCCAGCAAGTCAACTGTCGCATTAACCATGTTTTCCACAAGGCTGCCTGTTGTTTTGACACTCGATGGCAACCTTAGACAGTTCCGTCCAGGCGCTTGCTCATAATGGTTGGAACCTTCACAATCATCCGCTGCCGATGCTTCAGCAAGGACTGGTCCCGTGTGGGCACGGTGGGTGCGTGGTGTTGGGAAAAGTCATAATACTACAATCCCTCCTGAATGACACCTCAAGGATAATGACTTAAATGGTTGTGAGAAAGCCTGAGCAGCTGTTGGTTCTTACTCGTACAAATGTTGTTTCGAATGTCTTCGGAAGCATCTTGCACGCTAAGGCCCGGCAGGCTCAGGCGCTCGCTGTCTTGCTCCTTAGTTCAGATGTATGACGTTCTACTGCCGATGGCTGCCAACTTTCGGCCAGCAGGCGTCCAATGGTCCACCTTTATAGGTCGACCTTTGAAGTCGGATTGGTTTAGGGTCCTTGGCTCACTCTGCTGGATGTGTTTGAGATCCCCTCGAAGCTCTACTATTTGGCGCAAAGGGGCGCTATCGCATTGGCTACATCTTGTTCCGTCGCGTATCGTACGCAAGCCATGCCCTTCGACCTGCACTAGCGACGCTTCGCCACCGCAAGTAGGTAAAGACTGGTAAAGACCGCATGGAGACCCACCTCCCCCAGTCGGTGCCATCTTCCGTGAGGATGGAGCAAAATTCAACAGTGCCTGCTTGCTTCATATGGTCTTTCAGCTCCTGCCACGTAGCCTTGGAGATTCTGCACTCAATTCTTATCTTCGCCCAAGCTTAGCAAATCTAGGAAGCACCAGTTCAAGCTGGGGGGCCTTCCAGTCAACGTTGGCCACGTATACCAAGAATTTCGGATCCCCCTTGACTTGGCTTGCCTTGCCACCAGAGAACCCACCTGACATCATCATGGCCATCATCGCAGCCATAGGTGCAAACTGTTGACTCCCCCATTGTGGGGAATCCCAATCGCCAGAGCCGCCACCGCCAGTATTTCCCCGGTCTCCGTAAGGGCCAGCGGGTCGAGCTGGAACGGGGTTGGCCTTTCCGTAGACTGGCTGCGCCTTGCCCTTCCCGTACGCGGGAGCTCCCCAATTCTGCATCTCTGCACCCTAAACCCAGCTCGAGTTGCTTGGGCCACAAGTCTAGCGAAAGAGAGATGTAACCAGCAACAGCAGCACAAGAACATACAAGCACTAGGTCACCAGGTGTACGTCGGCAAACCCCAAACCTGCAACACACGGCACAGAAGGGAGGTCACTCCAGTGGCGTTGTCTGCCCAACAACAGCCTAACCGTAAGGGCACTTGCTGTTTTGGAGCACTCGCAACTTGCACCCGAAATCCCGCTGGAGCTGCGCACAGTCGGTGGAGAAGCCTTACAGGAGTCACACATCTCACAAGCGCCCGCACCAGACAATCACAGCACCAAAACCAGCCAGTTCCCATGTAGCACCAGGAGTAAACGTTGTAACTTGAACCAGTGGGTTGTTACAGCAGCTCCTTTTCACGAACTGGCTCCAGCTGCTGTGGAAACTGGGCCCGGGCTGCAGGTGGGAGCCGTATCCGGAACCATGGGGCTTGTAACGGAAACTGCCCTTCAACACAGGCCTTGCACTCGCTTCTGACTACGCACTTCAGGGCTTTGGGTTGAGGGTAGTTTATGAGTTTATAATATTGGTTACCAAATCGAAACCATAGTCTTGCCGCCAAACCGATAAGAAACCATGGTTTAAGTAGGATTACACTGACATCCTAACATACCATAGGTTTTTAAACGCTTAAGGGTTTAGGGTTCACGGTGGGTTGCGGATAAGGGTATGAGGGAGAGGGGGTTTTGGAGGGGGAGTGTACGCATAGAGGAAACGTCGAGCTTTCCATGATACAGTTTCAATTTACAACCGAAGAGTTTTGAAGCGGGGTGGATTTCTGGGTTTAGGGTTGAGGGTTTAGGGTTTAGGGAGGAGAGGAAGAGCAGAGGAAGAGGAGACGGAAAAGGAGAGGAAGAGGAAGGGGACAGGAAGACGCGAGGTAAGGTTTTGGTCTAAGAGTTTAGGGTTTAAGGGGGATGAAAAGTTATCAAATTTAGGTTTTTGAGTGAAGAATGTATCAGGGCTAACCGCTTTCAGGAGCGCCTATAAAGGGCTTCTCAGGGCTGTAAAGGCTGTCAAGGGCTTAATAAGGGCTTTTAATGGCTTTGTTTTGGTAGAGTTCGAAGGGCTCTGGCAGTAAACCCCATAGCTCAAAGGCTCAACCCAAAACCCGGTCTCGGTTTCATTGTCCGGTGGATTTCCGTTACAGCTTGCGCAGGTTGCAGTTGCTAGTCCCGTCGAGTTTCTGTTGCATGTCCCCCTCGTTCCTATTTCGTCGTGGTTGGTTTCTGAATCGTGCTTGCAGTTACGTCGTGTGCCGGTTCCCGTTACAACCCTCACCCCAGACACCAGATGCCGCTGCAGACAGCACTCGGTGTGACGGCAAGCAAGTGCTGCTATTCCTACGCGAAGGCCTTGCTTGCAAGCTCCCTGCAAACTTGGAGGGCCAAGTTCTGGCTGGTGCAGTCTTCAAGGTGTCTGAGCCTAAGTGCTGCTCGTATCTCCGCACCAGTAATTGGTCCAAAAAACAAGTGTCTTGTTGGTGATTTGGTGTTCAGGAGAAGCAGTTGTGCAACCCCCCACCGGTGAGGTCGAAGCATGTGTCTCTGCCGAAACCGCCAGTATGGAAAAGATCGCCACCACGTGCAAAATTCTGCGGGCAGTATGATGTATGCTAGTACGATGACCGGCCGGATGCTTCTCATCCTGCCATCTTGGCAGAGTTGTGTCTTCAGTTTCCGAGCGATGTACTTTGCGCAGGCTTTCATTGATCTGGGCCCGGTTTTGATGTGCTGTGGTGCCATTGCATGATGCCTGTCTTACGCGAGTCTGCAGCCGCCTATGTCAGATCTACGACTGTATCAAGAATCGTGCGGGTCCGACAGTATGTCGATTTCCTTGCACTGAACTCCCTTTGCAACTCGACCGGGGGCTCCGCTCATCTCCGCTCAGACTGATGGCATGGCAGCTCGACAGCCAAAGTGTGAGCACAAGGCAAGGAAGCCAACAAAAACGCGACACGACATAACAACTCGATTTAAAAATTGCATCTGCTTCGGGTGGAAAACCTCGACAAAGTTGATTGGAAGTTTCGCGATCTCATGTTCTTCTATCAACCTGACAGCTAGTGTTGCTTCTATTTCTCTAGTTTGGCGGACATGGTGCTGAGTTTCGGGACATGGACATATGCACTAGAGCCATGGCGACGGGCAACATGCTGCAAGTGCAGCAATGGAAACCGACACGTGGAGACTTGTTCGACACAGCATGCCTGAAATCAACAACATGCGCTCCACCCAATTTTGGGGCACCCGCTGCTCCAGAAGTCGAGGCATGTAGGTCCAGTGCTGCCTGCAATGCTGGAATGACTGACCTTGCCATGGCAGCCTTGTGCCTGCCTGCAACGCCGGCCCCTGTGCCGATTTCCGTCAACATATTCAGCACATTATGGGCTTCCCCTGCCAGCTTCGCCCGCATGCCCTTCTCGGTGACACGACTCGACCAAAAGTGGCGCAGCAATGTCACTGCCCTGGTCACTGGCTCCGGCGTGACCACGTGGGTATCCCCACTGCTTCCCGGGAGCAGCCGCTCAGCGGCTAGAAGCTCGTCAGTCGAGTGCTTGAGAACCCAACGAGTGCCAGCTTCTGAACATCTCGCGCTGCACTTGGAAGGCCAGGTTGTCGGTGTTGCTTTGCTTGCTTCGCTGTCTTGAGCCGTCACATCCACACGGTCCTTCTCAGGAAGGCTTGACATTGCAGACAGAGCGCCTGCCCCTGCCTTCAACTGCAACCGTGGAGGTTGCGGTGCTGCTGCTGTCGCTGCAAGATCCTCCTGAAAGGTTTTTGTTACTTGCCGCAGCTCGGAGCGTCGCTTCTCCACTGCTTGTCGGAGGTCTCTGTCCACATCTCCACTCTCTGGTCCTGATCTGGGGCCTCCTTCCATTGCCGTAGCACCGGCACTTCGCTCGTTTAGGCGACTGATGAGAGTAGCTGTGGTCCGACGCTTCTTTGACGGCTTGTCAGCTTCAAATTCGCCCGTCAAATCTGCTTCCAGGTGCGACAGCATGGTTTGAACAGACGGCACAGGTTGGGAAGTCTCAGGGCTGGTGAGCGAGTCAAACAACCTATCCTCAGGATGTGAAGCCGGCACATCCTTCCCAGCAGCGAGCAAGTAATAACGACTTTTAAGGCAGCGTTCCCAGAATTCTGCTTCTGTCATCATCGAAGGCACCGTTGCAGAGTGCAGCTGACACAGTGCAGGAAGCTCTTTGAAAATCGCCACGCGGTCTTCTTGACTGACCGTCCGGTCAGACTTGTGTGCAGCAGCGACCACACGCAGTGGAGCCAGATCAACCACTGGTGCTTCTGGCAGTGGCTTCAGAAGCGATATCTCCTGCGCATGCTGCTTCAAGAATTCTGAGGACGTAAGGATCCCAGCTTGCTTCACCAAGTACTGGTACTGCTGGCGCAAATCCGGAGAAGCCCAAACGGAGCGCAATTGCTCCCCGAGTGTTTCTGCTTCTTGCCGCTGCTCATCCTCCAAACGTTTGGCTTCCTCCTCACGGGCCCTCATCCATTCCGAAAGCTCGCTCAAATGCGCCCACTTGTTTTCGGGACAAGTAAACTCAATCACCAGCTTTCCTGGCGGAGTAGGTAGGTTGGATAGGCGCACCAAGGCCTCATCAAAACCAGGACGCTTCTTGGAGATCTCGAGCTTTACACTCCTGGCTCCTGTGAGCTGAATCTCGAGCGGGTTTCCTCGGTCAGACAATGAGTCAGTGTCAAGCTTTCCTGTACCGGCTCAAGACAAGCACAGCCAAACCAAAATGTGACGTCGCTTGAGTGCAATCGTCCGTTCTGTTCGTCGTGGAGGTCCGGCACATGGACCAGCCTGGTGCCAGGCCCCAAGCACCAAGAGCACCTCCCCCCGACTCTACACCCTGTCACAGCGCCCAGCTCGTGATGCATCTACAGGTCATATTGACCCCCTTTGACGGCAACACCCCAGCTTCTCCAAGAATGATATATATATATATATATATATACATATATATATAACACATAATATACATATATATATATATATATAAAATGCAACATCCGCCGCACCTTGTGGCTGTCAGAACCAGCTTCCCGGCCAGTTTGCGGCACCTTGAAGGCCACTTCCCCAAAACATGCTCGCCCTCCCAGCAGTCGTACTCCATGGCAGTGAGCTTTGGCAGCGCTTTGCAGCAGCGGAAACCCTGCAGTGAGGTGCTCGATGAGTTGTGCTTTTAGCATCTTCTGGTCTGGACTCGCTGATAATGATGCATTACAGCATGTTTCATGACCGTTTTATTGCGCATGTCTGGTAACTGCTACATGACATGAAAATCAAGTGTATATTTCAGTGTGCCTCTGGTTTTTCCTTTGAGAAAAGGGACTCTGCTGAGCATGCAGTCCACATGCCCTTGCCGCTCTCGCAACTTGAAGTGCGAAGATCTTTCCCTCGGAGCTCACTGTATGATTGTATGCACTCCTCGCACCTCCAGATTTGGAAGGCCACGTTCTCAGGAGTGGACAGCCGGTGCCTTTAACACCCTCGAGGAATCTCGTATGAGTTCACTAAAGCTTCGCCTTCCTAAACAACTCATCGACAACTTCACTTGATGAGATGCCCCTTGCGCAAGGTTACGGCGTTCGACGTACCTCGCGCAGCTGATGCGACTCTCTGACAAGCATTCTGCCTAGTGTTGTTCTCGACATAGATCAGAGCTCGAAGGACCAGAGGCGCGCACCCAGGAAGGGGAGTCTCCGAGGCTTCATAATGCAGGAGCGCGCCTAGGACATGGACCACATTAGAGCGATCAGAGTTGATCTTAGACAAGCTTCGCGAAGAACCAAGAACCCAACCATTTCGACAGGTTGTGACTGACGCTTCGGCTCACCATACCTTGCAAATTCAGGGGATTGATGGCCCGTGGCTGCACAAACTGCACGGAGGCTTCGTGCCTACCAAACCAATCATTCAGCGAGTTGACCTTGACCTGGCCACTTTGAGCTTTTGGACAGGATGGCCGGGGCTCTCGCATGTTCAATAATACTCCGTACTTCACGACTTCCCACAAGCCGTCGTCTAGCGAACCTGCGTCCCTTTCTGCTGCTCTGCCTTCTCTGCCTGGCGCAGTGTTCTGGAAGGGTGCAGGTCGAGCTGGGAAAGTACACCGTTGGCATGGAAAGCTACATTTCACTCTCAAAGTGGCCTTTTCTAGCTGCTGAACCTGGCAGCAACTAGTAGCTTTGACCGCGGGAAACTGAAAAAGCAAACTTGCTTGGTTGGATTTGGAGCTTCGGATGCCAGAGCGAGTTGCGGCCACCTCCTTCTGCAAGGATTCCAACTCTTGCGACACCCGCAACACTGTTTGCAGGGTGTGTGTCAACCTTAGTCATGGCATCGAGGCGAGTGTATAGCACAATGGTAAGCCGCTAGCTGGCACTTGAGTTGCAGCAGCAGCCCTAGCCGTGTGCCCTGCGTTCTTGGAACATGGACACGCATCGCTGTGCATCCTACGTGCACGCATGCTTATACGTCATGAAGCGCACAAGATGGGGGGTCCGTGGTGGGGGGTCCCCCCTCCAAGTGGTTTTAGGGGTCCGGCGCATGAAATCAACTTGGCATGAGCAGGGATGATCCTCTAAGACCAGGCTGTACACGCAAAGGTTGGGGGCTGGGCAAGCTGGAAGCAATACACACTTTCATCACTCCTTCTATCTCCCAAAAACCGCCCGCACCCCTGGCGGTTTAGGAAAACGGAATGCCTCAGCTAGGGGGGGACCTACGTCCGGGCAGACACCGAACAGCGTTTGAAAATTAGCTCATGATGGCATGCGCTGGCTTCCAAGTGGCTGCTCACGTCGATTACTTTTGTCGCCAAGCGCCCCGCATTACGGCGATGTGAATGGACATGTCGCGCGGTTGGAAAAGTCTTACGTCTACAAAAATATTTGGAAACAGCAGGGGTTCAAACACAGAACAGAAACTAATTGTAAACGAAATATTAACACAGAAAATATAGCATTGTGAAAACCTGTCGCCTACTACAGTAACTTTGGAAATGCTGTATTTTGTGCGTTTCAATCGCGTTTTGGATGCGTTAGGGGCATCTGGAAATTGCGTTTTGCGTGCATTTGGGATGCGTCTGGGATGCGAGTGAAGCATTTGGTGTTTCAGAGTCCGTTTGAAGTGCATTTGGGGGAATGTAGAGACCCAGAAACCCTAACCCCAGAAACCAGAAACCCTGTCTTGAGCAGGGACTGCAACGCACCAAGGCAGAAACCCAAAGTCTAAACCCAAAACTCCAGAACCCTTGAACCCAGAACCCCTGAAACCCAGAAACCCTTTGCACTCTGGCCTATTGCGACTGCCACTGCCGGACACCTAAACCCAGAAACCCTGAACCCAGAAACCCTAAACCCAAAACTCCTGAAACCCTAAACCCAGAAACTCAGAAATCCTAAAACCCTAAACTCAGAAGGCCACCCAGAAACCCTGACCCAGAGATGCTGAACCCACAAACCCAGAACATGGAACCCTTGAACCCCGGTTCTGGGTTTCGAGTTTCTGAGTTCAGGGTTTCTGGATGTTTCTGGCTTTGGGGGTTGAGGGCTTCTGGTTTCAGGGGTTCACGGCTGGTTTAGGGTTTCCGCGGTCAGGGTTTCTGACTTTAGCATTTCTGGGTTTTCGGTTACGGGGTTCAGGTGGGTTTCAGGTTTTTGGGTTTAGAGTTGCTTCAACCCACAAACAAGAGTTGGCTCGCAGTAAAAATTGCAGGTGCTGAGACTTCAGGCGCGTTGGGCAACCCGACAGGACAGCCGAAGCCGAACAAGCTGGCGAGGTTTGATGAATCCGACAGAAGATCAGAAAAGCACTTGGGTAGACCCCCCTCCGCCAACAAGGAAAAGAACTTGAAATCCACGTGGCTTAAGGTACCCCTCGCCTCTCCCGCCCCGTCTCAGTGCTTTTGACGGGAAAGGCTCGGGTTGAGGCTTTGATAAATCCGCTGATGCCGGAGGGATTCATTCGTTGGTCATCAGTACATTAGTAAGAGTACTTGTGGCATTACAGCGGTTGGTCGTGTCGGTATTCTTGCTCTTGTGTGTTTCAGAGCCTTGTTGATAGTCTGACCGTGGTTACAGTGTGGTTGTTTTCTTACTCTTTGTCTTGCAGCGGTCGCCGTCATGGACACCACTTCCTCCAATTTTTTGTCCCTGTGGTTACTGTGATAGCCGCCACTTCTTTCATAGCTGGCTATTTGTTCTCCGGAGAGTTGCTGTTACCATTTTGGACTGTGTGCTTGCGATGATTCTTGCCCGTGTCTGTGTCTTGTTGGGCGTGCCCTTGCCCTCCTCTCCCTCCTTACGCAGCCCCTGTTTGCATACCCCATTGCTTGCCTTGCTTGTTTGATGTGTTGAGCCTTTCATCCCTGGCCTGGTCCTTGCTCCGTGCTTCGTGGAGTGTTCCATGTTCCGTCGTTCGTCCTGCAGAATAAAAGCATCTGCTTCGAAACCGAGTGCCAAGGGCCAAGTTTCACCTAACCATACCTACAGCAGGTGCAGGATCTGTCAAGTCCAAACTGCTGGGAACCTGAGCATCCCCACGGGACTAACTCGTTGGCAAATCTTACAAGCATGCCGTCTGTCACTGTGTGAGCTCGACATCAATTCTTTGTGTGATTCTTCCGTCCATCTCACACATGCCACTCGGCACCCTGCCCTTCTGAAGCCTCCTCGCTGGGTATGGGCTTTCGGTGGGAATCCCTCGGCAGCAGCGGCTTGACACAAGGAATGCTCGCGGCAGCCCCCGGACTTGGCCCATCGCATAGACCCGAACATCTGTCGGGACCTTGTCACGGCTCCACAGCAGCTTGAGTGCAGCAAGGCTCCTGCATGTCTGGATGCTGAGCTGGAGGCTTCTTGACAGCAACCTGCTGCGCTTTCACGTTGCTTCGCCTTGCGATGAATAACAGGTCCTAGAGCTGACGAAACGTTTCTCCAGTTCCCTCGAGAGCCCAGCTGCACGACGATGTCCTGAAAACAGACAGCGTGCCACAGCATCATTGCTCATGTCGGGTTTGAGACCCCCAACACCAATCACAAAGATGTTCCTCGCCCACTGATCGCCTCAGTCCTCTGGCCAGGGCCTTTGAGTCAAGTCGGAAGCCATCGTTCATCAATGACAAAGATCTCTGCCACTGCACGCCTTCTGCTCACGCAGAAGTTCGGCCCGTCGGCTGTTGATGGCTTTGATTTTCTGTGCCTTACAGGCACCCAGGAATGAGTTCATGCGATGCATGCGGCGGCAGCTGTTGTTCTGAGGATGCTACTCCGGGACTATTTAATCCCAAAGCACAGATTTTGTCCTTGCATTTCCGGTGAACAATGGCGTGCAACAACAATCTGCAGCTCGATGCACACGTTGCTCCTCTTGCCGCTTTTTCAAGCTCCATTCGTCCATGCCCACACCTCATGTCGTGTTGCGAAACACAAGCCGCCGACGGTCATAGTGTCCCCAAAAACATCCAAAATCACTTGGCGATCTTCCGGATTTTGGTTGTGGCGATGTTCTTTGTTTTTCTGTTTGTTGTCGTGCGAATTAGCACTTTTAAATTTTGCATATTCTCATTCCCTCATTCGGCGGTGGTGCTTGATGACATTTCTTGACCGTCCCGTCATTAGGCGATGGCTGTTGATCATATTTCTTAAAATCGCCTGTCAATAGGCGACAGCAGTTGATCACGATACAAACCCTCTCCCCACTACGCGATGTTGTTAGACGCATTTCTTAAGCATGCACAGCAGAAGGCACTCAGCCATTAAGCGGAAAGAACAAAGCAGTAAGGAAAAGAAATCAATCAAGCCAAGCAGTTTGAGGGAGGAAAGTCTCAAGCAAGAAGCAAAGTAGCAGAAGCCAAAACAACAGAAAGCAGACAGCAGAAGCCAAAAAATAATAAAATACAATATTTGATAAGGCGAACTAAGCGGAAAGAACATCAAGCAAAGAAGCGAAAAGTGCAAAAGCAGCAGAAGAAAGGAAAGGAGAGGAAAGTAAGAGCTGAAAGCAAGAAGCAGAAGCTTATTTCAACGAAAGAGTCGGCGTAAGATAAAAGGAGACTTCAAACTGCGAGGAAGGAAACCAACATAACAAGAAACTCTGCATTTAGGTTTCCAAAAAACCTTTCGCGTGCTCAGGGGCCCGATTATGCGATATCAAGGCACCCTAAAATATCATGACGTTTTTTGGGGCATGATACAACTATTAATGTATTTCTTGTCAAATCCGCACGAGCTTTTTGCGAACTTACGCACAGCGAACCCAGGAGTTCCAAGAAGCGACCAAAGGACCAACCAAGAGTTTGCAAAGAAAGGAGAACGGACAAAAGACTGAAAGCCATAGAGCCAAGAAGCGTCAAGAAGCCCTTATACCAAGAAGCCGCAAGCCAAGAACCACATTAGCTAAGAAGCCAAGAAAACGACGAAGCCCCAGAGGCAAGAAGCCAAGAGAACCACAGAATCAAAACACGGTGTACTGGAAAGACCATAAGCCAGAACGCCCAAAAGCAAAGAAAAAAACGAAGCCATGCAAAAGCAAACAAAGATGCTCCTATTCCGCCTATTCCCATAGGCTGGCCATCTGTTCTGATGTCAAAATTCCTGTGACACGCTCGAGGTGCCGATGCAGCAGATACTTCTAAAGCGGCGCTGCGTCACAACCTGGGGCCGCAGCTGCAAACCCGGACGCTTCACACGGGAACTATCTCCCGAATCCCACAAAAGCTGCCACATGTGCAGACCACACGAGGCGATCTTCCGTGCGGCACGAAAAGAACAGCACAGTGCAGCTACAACGCAGGCAACAACGTGAAGTGGCAACTGTTTCCTGCTGCACCGCATCTGGGACGTGTCTTCAATGTCAGCAGCAGCTCATCTGTTGTCTGCGCGATCCATCAGCTGGAGATGTTGGGAAAGCCTCACTTGACGCCTGGTAACAGCAGCAGAAGAGGAACACCTTCTAGGTTGACTTGTTTCAAAAAGGGTTTAAGTCAGCAAATTCGTGCAACCATGTCACCTGTGAAGGGCTGTAGGCACCCATTGGGGAACCGTGCTCCTGTGCTGCTTGCCACTGATTGAATTTGTCTTTGGCTTCTCGACTGGCACGCATGCCAGTGTTCTTCAGCTCGCCATATGGATTCTCTTCCAACCTTGGCTCAAACACACATAGCCACATTGCACGCATTTTCAGCTGTCTGGCGCCAACTGGACTCGCCTTCGAGTTGCCTTTAAAACGGCTTGGAAACTGGCCAGGCATATTTCGCCAGCCCTTCTGCGATTACGACATCATGCGGGATCAAAGGTGAATCGGGGCCGGATGCAGGGGCTAAACTGTCAAGCACACCGCATAATGAACATGCACCTGGCGCTCCGATCAGAGGGAGCTACAAGAATGTCAAAGTGGCCCTCTGTTGAGGTTCCCTGAGATTGACTTGATTCTGGACACACGGAAACAGGATGTGAGGCAACACGGCTCACGCGAATAGTAGCATCCTTACCCAGTAATTAGTGGACATGTTCTTGACCCACGCTCGTGTTGAATACACAACAAAGCTCTGCATTAATCTGCGAGGCGGCTTGTTCCAGCTGCCACCCCAAACGAAGTAGAGTGCCAGGAGGAAGACCAGCACAAGAACACACACGCTGATGATATCGGTGACCCCAAGCGCTGTGGCCAGTCGTCCGGAGAACTCCTGTACCAAGCTTTCCTGAGGCTTGAGACAAGGACCCCAAGAGGATTTGCAAAGCTGTGACGTTCCTAAGAGCCACGCCTTCGAGCGCGTGGCAGAAAGAAGCTCGTGGTGTTGACTCTGATTCTCCTGGACCACACATTGAGGTGAAACGTACGTGAGAGGAAACCCATACACAAGAAACACTTGCAGACCTCTGTCTGTGCTGTGCTGTTCATCTTCGATCGCAGCGGGGCAATCCTTAGCACATGCAGACAACACGCCCAAATCAAAGATGCAGTTTGTCCTTGCCGGTGCTCGCGCAAGGTGGTGATTCAGGCAGAGGCCGAATCAGCCCACGCGAGAACTTTAAGATTGTGTTGCAGTGTTGCACATTTTGCAAGCGTAGGCTCGCCATCTGGACCAGCAGCACGGACTTCGTTGACTTGCCGTCTTTCTCTGAACACATCCTGCATATGCTCTGCCATGTCACCACAACAGCTTCCACATCGCAGACAGGTTATCGCACAGAAAAATAACTTCCAGCTTGTGACATAAGAGGGTCCCCGTGCGCATCAGCGTTGTGGCATTAGTGCAGCATTAAAACAAAACAATGCCAGCCTTGAAGATGCCGGGTTGGGCTCACTCCAGGAGGAGCCAAACAGCAATAGAAGCACAAGGAAGGAGGACCGCATGTGAGAGAGCATGGCGGTCCCTGGTTTCACTAGTCGAATAACTTGTTGCGTGAGTGCATGTCTTGAGCCAGAAAATACCCGGATGGATCAACTCACGTGTACAGTCAAAGGTGCTAGGGTGTCGAACTTCGAGTCTCTTTTACTGCTCGGCCACAGAAGAGCGAACCATAAACCGTATGTACTTCAGCGGCAGCACGATTGAAGCGCATGTGGGATGCATGTAGTCGCTGGACGCCCCGGAGAAACAGCTAGCAGCTAGCCACGGTTCCAGATCACGCATTGGCCATGCTGCCTGCATCTCACCACCATGGGGCACGAACACCTTGAAGTAAGAGAGGTCGAGGCCCGATGTTCAATATCACCATAGATCACAACCACTCGCATGCAGCTCACACCGCCGAAGTAGGTGGCACCAACGAACTGTTGCGAGCATGCGTCTTCATGGACAACAAATGCCATAATCCAGTCGTGCCAGTTCGTGCAATCAGCTCGATAACACGAACATGGCTGGCTACTTGTCCAAACATATGACACAAAGAATCGTAGGTGATCGTGTCAGGCCGAATTCTGGACTTCGCCATTTCGTTGCAACACGTTTCAGCACGAACGACATCACCCATATTGCAAAACGTGCTAACCAATGTGTTGAACGTATAACCGTCCGGCGAAAGCATTTCTTGGCGCATGCTCCTGTATGACCACAGTGACTGCTGCCATTTTGCGCAGTTGCTACAAGCACTCACCAAAGCATTACAAATAACCATATCAGGCCGAATGCTTTGAAACCTCAGGTCCTTATAGCACTGCAAAGCTTTAGCCGGTTGGCCCAGCTTTTCGTATGCTCGGATAACTGCTGTATAAACGACAAGGTTCGGCACCCAACCTTTTTCCTGCAATTCTCTGAACAACGTCAACGCCTTGTCTGCATGCGATGTCTTCTCACATGCATTTATCAAGGTGCTGTACGTGATCATATTGGGCAGAACCAGCTGCTGTCGCATGGCAACCAAGGTTTGCAATGCTTCCTCAATGCTCCCCCCTGTTTCATATCCACTGAAAAGCGAGTTGTAAGTTATAGCGTTGGGCTGTACTGACTGACTGCACATCGCCTCGATGATATCACACGAATCTTGAACTCGGCCCAACCGCGCACAGGCACGTACAGCAGAATTGTAACAAACAACGTCGGGCTCCAATATTGCCTCCTTCATCTCTTCCAACATGTTTCGAGCAAGATCGATTGCGCCAGATCTTTCATACGCAGCCATCAAAGCACTGTAAGTAAACAAGTTTGGCTCCACACCCGAAGCCTGCATCGTTGACAAAACGCGTCGTGCCCGATCTGCTTGTCTGGTTCTGCCACACACACTAACGAGTGAAGTGAAAGACAACACGTCGGGTTCGACGCGGTTCGCTTGCATCGCCTCTAAAGTCTCAAATGCCTTGCTCGCCAGACGCATGCGATCATACGCATGAAGTAGCGTGTTATATGTTACTAGCGTTGGTTGCACACTGCCTGCTTGCATAGCCGCGACGATATCCACGGCACGTTGCATGGCCACAGAGCGGGCACAAGCCCCAATGAGGGCATTGATGTCAACCACCAGCTTGCGGGCAATTAATGTGGCGAAGGCATGGTTCCAACAGGAAGGCATGTTTTGTCCGGTATCGTGAAGATTCGTGAAACGACAACTGGGATACGTGTACTGCTGGGCAATCTGCCGACGCAAGGGTGGTCTGTCGCATCACTTCGCGTCCTACATACACAGGGAAGCTTCAGGATTGACTAACAATTCACAACCATGGCATGAATCGACTGCTGATATGTCTACTGCACAAACAGTCCCTTCGGCACATGGCACGGAACCGAAAAGCTTCGTTCGCAAACAAACGGCTCACTGAGGCATGGCAAAAGCATGTCGGTCCATTTCGTGAAGAGCAGACCTCCGTGGAGATGTCTGTCCCGCAAATTCTGACCCGCATTATTATATGTATGTGCGTATGTATTTGTATTTGTATTTGTATTTGTATTTGTATTTGTATTTGTATTTGTATTTGTATTTGTATTTGTATATGCATGTGTATATGCATATGCAGATGTATATGTAGATATACACGTATATGTATATGTTTAGGTGTATGTGTATGTATAAGTCCCGTTCACGTATCGACAACTGTACTTTATATATAAATATAATTCAAAACATAAGCAAAAGCACACCAAAAGCACAAATACAAAAACAAGCATATGTCTACTTTTAACTATGAGCATATGTATAAATGTAAGAACAAAGTATACGTGTAAGTATAAGTGTAGAGACAAGCATACGTAAAAGCGTGGAAACGAAAACAAGTATCAAGTACAAATAAGTGGAAACTTATATACAAACATACGTATGTGTTTATGTAAATCGAAATGAAATCTGTACATGCATACAATATATGTATATGCATGTGTATGTGTATGTGTATGTGTATGTGTATGTGTATGCGTTTCTGCATATGTACATATAAATGTTTGTATGTGTGTATGGGTACATGCATCGTGCATGTATATGTAGATGTCTATGTCGTGTACGTATATGTGCATGTATAAGGTTGCATATGCACGTGTATACGTATGTGATTTTTGTTATGTACATAACTGTAGGTCTATACGTATGTGTACACAGATGTGTATGTATATGAATGTATGTAAGTGCACCATATCGTATCATCCTGTATCCGTGTGTGCATTTGTATATGTTAGTGTATATGCACATGTATACGTTTATGCACATGTACGTTTTTTCTGTACCCTAAACCCTACGCCCAGTAACCCTGAACCCAGAAACCCACAAACCCTAAACCCACAAAACTTAAAACAGAAACCTTAAACCCAGAAACCCAAACCCGTTTTTGCATCAGGATTTGTAAACCCAGAAACCCTGAACCCAAAAACACTATAAACCAAAAAAATTAAACTCGTAAGACCAAATCAACAAGCCTGAACCCAGAAACTTTCAACCCCTAAAAGCTAAAGCCCCGGAAACCCGTCTTCCAAAAACGCTAAACCCAAAAATCCCAAAGCCACACAGGCCTAACCAAAAAAACCCTAATGAAAACCCGAAAACCTTGAACCCATAAACCCAGATTCTTTCAATGCCCGGCCTAAACCCGGAAACCCTGAGCCCAGAAGACTTTTTGTCACAAACCCAGAGGCTTAAACCTTTTCGCAACTGGCCTGCTGCGACTCCGCCAGGACGAACACTTTTGCCCCCCATGACCTAGTGAGTAAGCGACTCGTGCGCTCAGGCCAAGCATCCGGAATGATTTCACATGTAACTATGATATGCCGAAGTTTATAGAGCTCTAACGGCACCGCATGCAAAATGCATGCATGCATGTCATACTGAGTATGCGTGAGACCCACCTGAACGCTAAAGAAATCAGGTTATTTTTGCAACAGCACGAAAGCAACGGTCCGGTCCCTGTGCACATTGCAAGCTACGAGGACGAGAACGGGTGTGCAGCGACGCTGCGATGCGCATCACCGTGCAGGCAGGCGACTGGGATGTGGCGGGCCGTCGAGACGGTGCTCGGCGAGAACGTCACTGAGTTCAGGAGGCGAGCCATCGACGTTGGCTGCGCCGTGGAGGGGCAATGACAACAGCGAGGCTGCAAAGGACCTGGCAGCTGCAAAGGCGAGAAACCCAGACCATCGCTGCACCCACGCTGCAGGGCTGCTGGCACGGAGGTGGGGAGGTGCGGACCGGGCTCGGGTGCGGGCAAGGAGTCGCACGAACTGGACGGCCTCGGCGCTCCAACGTCCAGCGACTTCGATGGCAAGCACGACGAGCCGGCACCGCGGGGCGCGCAACAGCTCAGG
>CAJNDV010032327.1:23709-36730 GCA_905221635.1 Symbiodinium sp. CCMP2456 | reverse complement strand
TATAATATATAATATATAATATATACATGTAATTTTTAATATATGATATATAATATATGATGTATCATAAACAATATATAATATACAACATACAATATATAATATAAAATATTGTTTAATATAATATATTATAATATACTGTAATGTAATGTAATGTAATCTAATGTAATAGAGATATATATATATATGCTACATGTATATATTATACACATGTAACCTGCATATCTATATATATATATATGTATGTATGCGTGTGTGTGTGTGTGTGTGTTTGAAAATATGACATACACGTAACTGTATGGCTATTATAAGAGTTACATGTTACATGACTCTGACTAATTATGTGCATATGTGTATCGGCCATGTGTGCCTATGTACGTTTCACGAACCAGACAAATTTTTTTGCATGTTCGCGGGCATGCATGCATGAAGACTGGTAGACCTACACTGCACGCACGTTGCCCACAGCACGGCGCAGGTTGTGTCCTGTGCCCACATCTCTACCGTTCGGCACCGCTCCAGTGCAGAAGCACGAATAGAAGGAGTCTGTCACCACTTTGCCACCAAGGCCGCGGCTGCAAGCACATCAAAAGCACGCCTTTCGCCCTTCTTGGTTTGACCTGGGGAGACAAGTGCAGATAATCAGATTCATCATGTATGGTTCTCGATTCTTAGGTCTTAGGCACCGTCGCAAGGCAAGTTCGCCCGCCGTCAGACCGTTGCCATTCCGCCTGGGTCGGCGAGACGCCCCGAGCACCCAAAGCGCAGCTTCCTTCCGCACATTCTGCCTGGAAGGGTCTGCACCCATGCGCAGCAGCATTCTGACCTTGAGAGCTTCAGGATCTCCGCCCTGCATACCATCCCACAAGATGCTTGGAGCTGAACCATCTCTGCGTCGTACTGACTGACCGCTGCATGCAGAGGGAACCAACGAGGGTAGCCTGCATCGAGGCTTCGTACACTTCGCAGTCTGAAATCGACAGCCCGACCTAGAGATTGGCGTCGAGAGTCATTCACGCCTCGACAAGATCGATCACAGTTTCAAACATCGTCGACGATCGCCCCTCGCAAGCCTTTGAAGCCATGTTCAGCAAGGAAGTCAAGCACTCTTTTGTGAGTTTGCCGCTCCTTGGAGTGATGCACCGCATCTGTACCGTCGACCCCCCTACTTTAAAGTACAGCGAATACGGCAGGCAAGTCTCCCTTCGAATGATGTGCACAAGCCTAGGGGGAGCGCTTCACCATTCCATGTGCTTAACACGACCGGTGTTTCAAGGCACGCAGCCTGTCAGTTTTTGCAACTCCATCGGGACGAAAAGCCCGACAGCAACCATGCCTCGCCAGGCGTCATGCTGCGTCATGCGACTGACGGCTTCTACCCGCTCGTGCACATCCAGCGTCACGGTGTCATGAACTTTCCCCCCCTCAAGCCTGCAAACCATGATGCTCTCGCTGCTGCCATCACGAACCCTGTGCACCGGCACAGCTCAATTGCAAAGATCTTCTTGGAAACACGACGAAGCTTGCGAGCATCCATTCCGTGCGTGTCTGAGCACGGCAAGATCTTCCTAGAGGCTTCTGTTTGCAGCTTTTCCCACCTAATCGGTGGTTCTGACTGCGTCTGGCTGCGATGTTCTCGGTGATCCTGCGGGCACTATTGCCATCACACATTTCCGTGCTGGGGAAATTGGCAGCCGGCCTGGCTGACTTGGCTGCTGCTGAACATTCCGTGGAGGCGCAGTGGACCTGGGGTAAATGTGTCACTTCCACACTCCTTTCGCCCCTCGCGGCCTCGCCTCCATCGGAGCGCAGGCTGCTTTGAATTCCGTCACAATGAGATGGAGATTCCTCGGAGTACATGGAGGCGTGCCACGAGGACAGGCCAGACTAGGAGCTCTCACTACGCGGCGTCGCCAAGCGGCTGGAAATCGAGGAGTCGCGGGCTTTTGCCGGAGGGCTGCCATTTGAGGAACCGTCCCCGTCCTCTGAAGTAAGCCGGGTCAGTTCGAGAATGCGTCGCGACGCCACGGTGTTGGCTGAGGCTTGTGCGTGGGCGGCTCGTTTGCTTGAAACTTCAATAGGCGCCCGTGGCAACACCTGACCATACGGCACAGCGGCAACAGCATAGCACAAAACGGCGGAGGCTTCTCCCGCCTGTCTCTCTCCTCCGCGCAACAGCCTGGAGCGTAAGGTCAAGGAGCCTTGCTAAAGAAGATTCCTGAACCGAAAGGCAGGCAGGTAGCCTTCAGAGGGCTCTGTCTGTACTGTTCCAGAAGCCTCAGAAGGCGATGCACACCACTGACACCACGCCTTTGCTGACGCTGACACCTTTGGGCCGGGGCCGCGGCCAACTGGCACTCGCTCTCTGGGGCCGTCTCCGCCTCTGCGAGCCTCGGAGACCGCAAAGGCAGCCCTCTGGCTCCCAAGTGTGACCGTTAGCGCAGTCGAAGGGACGACGGCGACCCGGCTTCGACGTCGTCCGCCTCCGATGCCAGACTGGGACCGTCTGGGACCGTCTCACCCGTTGACCACCGAGGCACAGACCCACTCGTCTGTGCTCTCACCTGTTTTATACTTCAAGGAAGAGACTGTCCTGAGGAGGCGCTGCTTTCATTCAGATGCAAAGCTGACCCACGAAAGTGCACCGAGTTTCAGCAGCGGACTTGTGCTCCCACTCACCTTTAAAAGAAGACCAGTACAGATCAACTCGTCGACGTGTTCTGCCGGTGCCTTGAAATCGGAGTTCAGGCGTTCCCTCGTTGCGCAGCATGGCGCCGTGAGGGACTGGCTCTGACCCATGATATCAAAGGGTCCATTCACGGAGTCTGCCTACGGTTTGAGCCACGCCAGCCCTAAAACAAAGCGAAGGTTATATCAGATCTTTACGAAGGAAGACCATGCAGCTGCCGTGTTTGCAATGGCAAAGAAAAAACTTCGCTCCGGCTGGCGCCTGCTATCCCAAGGCGGCGATGGCGATCCTTGCAACCGAAGAGGTTTCAATATGCCTCTCTCTCTCTCTTCTTCTGCACAGCCAAAGGAGAGCAAGGGCGCTCTCCTCGCGCGCGAACGCGCCCTGGTTGTTCGTCCGGGTAAGACTTCACTATACGATGAGGCCGCGTACCAGCTCTGTTGAACCCCCTTACAACTTTAGCACGAACCCGGCCTCTTCGTCCTCTCTCTCTCTCTCTCTCTCTCTTTCCACACAGTCAAGAGAAGGGCATTGCACCCCCCTCCGCACGCGTGCACGCACTGGTTGCGCGTTTCATGTGTGAAAGCTTTGTCCGATGTGGGCCGTGGTCCCCGAGCAAAGAACCTCTACCGACTAAAACTATTGGACCCCGGCCTCATCGGGCCCGCACCAGCTCTGTCCCTCCTCTCGTGGTTTGTTGTTCAAACGCAGCTCTTGGGGAACTGGGGGGCTAAGAAGAAACGTACACAATTCAACATGCAATGCATCACGAATGCAACATGTTAACATTGAGTACAGAGCCCCCCAGTTTGGAGCTCCCAAAGTATTGGAGCTGTTGGTGCGGTACTGAAAACAGGCAAGCGCGGTCCCTCTTGCGCACTGGGCTGCAAGACATGACAACACATCTCTTCAAGACAACTGCTATTCTGAGGGCCCGGCCACGATCAGTTTTACAGCACATACGACGTATCCCCAACAAGAAGCACTGCAACACCCTTGCATCCATCGTCACTCTAACATGGTTGCATGTACTCTGCGCCTACGGTGACTGGCAGGGCTATTCCCCTTATGTTCCCCCTCAGTTCTGGAATCTGTCGGGTCTGTCATGCGGGCTGCTTCCATCGCTTCTTCTTGTTCTTGTCTTTCGAACTCCTCCAAGGCTTGCACCAGGTCCGCATCTGTCGGGGAGAGGAGCATCCATTTGGCTATCGTCTCCCCCAGTTGAGGAAGGGATGCTCCCCGACCATTGCTCTGTTGTCAAAGGCGGCACCCATCTGTTCCCACCACGCCCTTCGGACTCGTGGCAGGACTGTAGCATGTCTATTTCGCCCCCCTCTGTCGTCTGCGTCTCAACATGGATGCTGCCTCCTTCACTCTTCTGTTGTGCAGCCAATACAGCTGCCAGCAGGGCAGTGACTTGTGGCCCCCCAGAGGTGACGAAGTTCATGACGGCTCTATGTCCCGAATCAGCCCGGCTAGCTGTTCGCCTGGCTGTCCCCCTCTGGTCGGTGGCAACTCTGCAGCCCCTTCATCGAGAGCCGCAACGTCCGATGGATGAACAAAATCCAACTGGCCCTCTTCTTCCAGGAGTGTCTCAACGTCCTCCAGCAGGACTGCCACTGCATCCCCCCAGCCGCTGACCACCCAGTCAATGTCCCCCATAGCTGTGGCACCCATGGCATTCCGTACCGCTCGTTGCGCTTGGTGTATTCCTTCCATGCCTTGTTGTACTTGATGCCCCCACTGGCCCTTGGTCGCTCGCTGGAAGAGCACTTCCCCCATGTCCAAGTCTGCAAGCGCTGTTTGCAGGCCCTCATAGAAGCATGCTGCCCCGGGCCATTCATCATGTCTTCTTCATCCGTCAGGTCTTGCAGTCGCATACGGGCCGTGGCCAAGTAGTTGATCACCCTGCGTTTCTTGACAGGGCCGGGGCCCCCCACGCAGCCGTCATCTTGGTAGCGGTCGACATGTTCTCGGCAACGTCCCACCGCTTCCATTGCTTGTTCAAGTAGAAGCGGTATGTCACTCCCCATGGGGTAGGTCTGAAGGTATGCCGCGAGCTCTCTTAGCCAGTGACGTGACCCGCGCAGTGGTTCAGCTGCCGGCATCGGGCCATGGCTGCAGGACGCTACACTATCTAACTGAGTGTGTGTCTGCATAAGGTTGGTCGCGTCATGGTGCTCATCTTGCTCGTCGTCTGCGTCCCCCTGCGGGTCACCTGCTGGTGCATGCTCCGGGGCGCTAGAGGCGCTTCCCGTGGCCCGGCTGGGTGTCGCGAAAGTGGGGTTCCTCGCTGGCCACCGAGGTCTGTCAGGAGATGGGATGAGCTTCTGAGCCATCAGTTCCCACTGTGAAGGGGCCATCGTCGACGTGCGTGGTAGGGTGGCCTCTATGGCCCCTGCGAGGTGTTCTTGTTCTGGATTCTGTCATCATAGTGGGCCCTGCCCAAACTCCATATGGCAGGCTGCGGAGGCGCACATCGACCCCCCCAAGTCGTCGGGATTTCCGGAGGGAAAGTGAGGGGCTTTTCTGCGCCCCCTGCAGACAACGTCATGGTGCGGAAGACTCCATCCCACAACATTGGTGGCTCCTCCGGTTCGTCCCCTTCGTCTTGTAACTGTGCGTCCCCAGTCTGTCTGTTGCGGCGCCTTCTAGGGTCTGGTGCCCCCGCTGCTGCTTTTGTGTGCTGTGTGCTTTGCTGCGGCCTTTGCAATCGTTGTCCTTCTTCTGGGGTGAGCGTTCCCCTCGGCAGGTTGTGCAGGTTCAGGACGGCTGCCCAATCGTATGTGCTTTTGCTGGAGCTGGCCCCCCCCGCTCTCTCTCTCTCTCTCTCTCTCTCTTCTTCCACACAGCCAAAGGAGCACGGTAACCCGTACCCCCCGCGCGCGCGCACGCGCCCTGGTACTTGTCGTTGGTAAGACTTCTGAAACCGTGAGGCGGGTGTACCGGCACTGTTGACCCCCTAGCACTCTCTCTCTCTCTATCTCTCTCTCTCTCTCTCTCGTGGGGTAGGGAAGGAGCCTCCGGCGAAACGCCGAAGAGGGAAGAGACGGAGAGAGACAAAAGAAAGCCTGTAAGCCAAGTCGGCAGCTGGGCACATGTCCGTACGTTGTCGAGAAGCCAGTGGCCTTGGCAAGTCGGCGAGCGCAGTGGGTTGGATTAGTCATGATTTCAGCTCAGACATGTGCCGGCACGAAGCCAAGACCAAGCGGTGGTTGAGCTGACAAGTAGGGGATGTGCAGCCACACAGCGCAGGATCGCTTATCGCAGTCGTGATGCTCACAACCCGTGGAATGCTCGTGCAAGCGTTCCCTTGTTGCCAGAGCCTGGCATGTGCTCCAGCATGTCCGAGGCTAGCTGCGACTGCCCGAATTCAGACCTGTGCAGTGTGGTAGTGTGCAATGCAAGAGGGAAGATCGGGAAGGTTCACCGAGGCCGTTGCCCTGTGCAGCCGGGCCGGTGATTGGCGATCTCCTGCAACCATCTGGCTCGAGTCGTCCGAAATTGAGGCGAAAGGATTCTGGAAACCGGGAGCCTTAAGCTTTCAATTCGCATCCGGACTTGAGCCTGCTAAGGCTGAGCTTGCTTTCACGCCTTTCTTTTCACCTCCCTCCAGGAGCCTGGACCTGGGCCCTGGAGCGGAGCAGATTGAAAGGCTTTGGATGACGGCGGTGAGTCGTGGGTGACACCCTGGCAAGGCTGCAGTCCTCGCAAGGGTCGAGGGGCTTCGGCAAGTTGACCTCGAAGCCAGAAAGCTCCCTTGCAAATGTCACTGCTTCAGGGTCCGACGTTCTGCCCTTTCTTCATCTCCCAGAAATGCCGGTAAAGGGGATCACAGCCTCATTTCCCCAGGAAACCTACGTTCTGGTGCTGAAAAGCTGTGCAGAGTGTGACCTGCGAAGCTTCTGAGCTTGGAACGAATGTCCCCAGAATATTCTGCCTGCGACACCAACATGGTGCGATCACTACAGTCACTACAGGCTGCGGGTGTTATGAGCGCCTGGTGCCCTTCCGGACTGGACTCTGGGGCAGGCGGTGCCGAAATAGGCCGGTTGATGGGATCGAAGGCCCGAACAGCCTCGCTTGCTAAGCTGTCCTTGACCGATCCGCCCACACAAAAACTGAGGGCTGCACACCGGGATGCAGAAGGGCAGGTGCATCATCGCCGAACGGCTGGTGCCTTGGAGAGTTACATTGTGCTCATGCCTGGCCCCGCTCGCTCAAACTGAGCTGGCTGCGTGACGGGGCCGTGCAAGCCCGGAGACTGCACAAAGGCAGACGCGTCTCAAGTCTGAAGCAACTGCTCTCTGTCACGTTTAATCATGGCAAGGGCACCCCGAAAGCAGGCGACTGCGAATGAGGCACCGGAGACTGGCGAATGCGTGGCAGTAACTGCTGTGCACTCCTTCAGCCAAGACAGCTGTGCCTGCGACAGCAAGCTGGGGTGAACCTCGGATGCAACACAGTCCAGACATTCCGGGATTCGCATCTCTCTCTCACAGCTCCTCGTCAAACCCAAAGTCTCGGAGCTAGCTTTCAGCAAGCAGCCTGCGTGGGTGGTGGAGTGTAGCGGTCCTTAAAAGGCAAAGGCAAAGGCGGCTCCCGGCTCGCCCCTGACGGAGTCGACGAGACCCACCATCTAATCTACGTTTTGCCGGGCGGCTGCTTCCAGCGCTGCGGCTGCCTGCACATGGCACAGAAAGGGCTCAAAGGGCTCCATAGCCGGCTCCATAGCTCTGGCCTGCAAAGTTCTTGCAGGTGCCAGGCCGAAGAGCGCCTGGCGCTGGCGCTCCAGGAGATCGCCTGGGCCTGGAGTGGCCCGGGAGGACTTCTGGAAAAAGCTTCTGCGGCGGTTTGTCGGCGCCTTCTCCCATAAACGGCGACGGGGAGCGGGGGGGCGCCACTGCCGCCGCCTGCAGACGGGCTTGCTGCCTCGCTCTGAGCCGAATCTGCATGGAGCCTGGAAGGCGAAGAGGTCTTTGTCTCGAGGATCCATCCGGCTTAACGCCTGGCGAGAGGCTGGCGCTAGGGCGCTCGCACGCGGTTCAGAAGCCTTCGGCCAGCGGGGCCTCCTCCCGCAGCACGTTGACGATCTCCTGGCCAGTTACTGTAAATCGCTCAGTGAATGCACCTAGTCTCAACGGAGCCTCCTCGAGTGGTGCGGACCGTGGCCTGCTTGGTAACTCCAGTTGTTCCCGGTACGCCGCCTTCCGCGCCGCCTGCGCTGCACATACGGAGGAAGCCGAGGGAGCCGAGAGCCGAGGGAGCCTCGAAGGTCGCCGCAGTCTCTAAGAAGGGGGAGAAGCCTCGCACAGCTCGAGCTGACTCGAGCTCATGCGGAAAAGTCACACGCTGGATGCCCCACCATCTGGATGGAGAATGGGCGGTGCCGAACCCGGTCTGCGCGAGACGAAGAGGCGAGGTATTGATGATGTTTCAGTCTCTTTTGGAAAGTCACACGCTGCCAGGCCTGCCCGGAGGCTCTAGCTGCAGAGGCATTGAACCTTCGGAAAGCACGAGGTCTTCTCAAAAGCATTCTCGGATCTTGAGAGTTTGTCCTGCCTAACAGGTCCGTGATTGCCAGTCCATCCAAACCGTGCGTGCCGGGCTCCAACGCCTGAGAAAAAGCCCGACAGCTTTTCAGAGCCCTGAAAGCGAAAAAGCAGCAGGTTCTTAGCCGCCGAGGTGCCTCAAATGCCTGGAAGGGATAGCCTGCCGACGAAGCAGCAACAGGGTCGCTCCACATGAGGAATGGATCTGCCTCCATCAGGATCGAGATTTGGCGGTGCGGAACCCGGCCTGCAGAGCAAAATGAACCCGGCCCCATCCCGTCGCACAGAGCAGCCGAATCATGGCCCTTGAAGAGAAGCGACCCAACCTGCCCGGTGGCTCGAGGGGTGCCAGGGGACCTTCAAGCGCAAGCCGTGACCTACGAGCTCTTGCCTCGGCATTCCTCGCCAGACTTCAGTATGACTTTTTGTGCTCACGCAAGTGGAGCCCGTGTTTGCCATTGCTCGGCTCGACTTGCCCAATTGCTGCTCACGAAACAGAAGCCGATCTTGGGATAGTAAGTTGTCCGGGGAGGGTCAGCCCCTTCCCGTCCTGCAAGCTGATCGACTTGTCTTGTTTTCCTTTTGGCCGTCAGGGGGGTATCCGAAGGAACAAACGGATCGACTTGGAAGAATGCAGATCTGCTAGAATGGTCAACCTGCGAGAAGTACTGTGACTGTTTGCTCGCGGCATCTTTCCCACGGAACGGAGTAAATCTGGATGGAGTGAGCTGCACTTAGCTGCTGACATACTCTGCAAAAGAACCGCCTGTTTAACACAGCCTCGAAAAAGTAGGATGCTGGGACTCTTGGCGCATGCAAGCAGATCTTTCCGAGCGGAGATACATAATCTGGCCTCACAACGTGTGGAACACTCAACACGGCGTCCGGCCAGGAATGCAATGATGGGTCGGCGATGACGTACGAGGCAGTGCGTCCAAAATCAGAGTTTTCCCAGTGGGGGAACTGTCCTGCCGATAGAGAAATCTCTGCGGCATCTGCGGGAACCACCACAAATAGGGGACTCACTTTATCTAAATAGCAGGCCAAGCCCACACGCTTGAAAAACAAGAGCAAAGAGCATCCCGAAGCTTGAGACACACGCAAAGATGGGCGCCTCTCTGTTGGGTTTCGTTGCTTCAGAAACACGAGACTTTTGCCCCGTTGGGCGCTCGAACGTTTGCCTGAAAATGTGGCAGAGCCCCGGGAGGGAAGACTTGTGCAACAACACACCGTCCAACGCCCATTTCTGATATTTGCCTACGGGGCCATTGGAAACGGGATGCGAGGCTGGTCTGAACTGTGGGGAGTTGGGAGCAAGCATCGCGATGGTCATGTTGGCCTCCCTGGCAACAAACGCCTGATTAAACTGTGACTGCTGACAGTCTACTCATCATCACCATCATCATCATCATCAGCAGCATCATCATCACAAGAATTGTAATACAAGAAAGAGGAGACTAATCCGCGCTCCAGCATCACGCTTGCGGACACCGGAGTACGGAATCCCCCCTCTGCCAATCGCGCCTAGCAGGTCCGGGATGCCCAGCTCCTCCAGGCTACCGGGAAGCTCGCGTGCCTCCGCAAAGGAAACTTGTTCACATTCAGGTTTGGAAACGGTCTATACGCTGCACAACATTGCACAACTAAGGTATGGATGACTGCTATATAGTGTGACTTGGCTCACAACCGGATGGTAAAGAAGCAGGCCAAATCAACTTAACGCATGCAGTTTGATAGTTGCGGCGTGATCCCGAGCCAGCCTCTCTCTTTCCTGGCCACGGAAAACCGGGCTCATTTCGATCCGGTCTCTCGTCCATGCTCTCACCGGGTCATGGCGATGATGAGCTTGCTCAGCCGGCAAAGACGCTTGAAAGTGCTTGCGACGATGCGCCGTGAGTCACAGGCTGAGTCAAAGCTAGCTCTAGCGCTTTTGCTGGATGGGTCGGCACTCCAAGCCATCTTCGAATCCCACTCATACAGTCATACACGTGGCTCCGATTCTTCTCTAGGCATCTTGTATTTCAGTACTCTGGCAAAGGCTGCAGCACATGAAGGCATGCAAAGACCCGGCCGTGGCTTGAACGTTTGCACGTCCCTCGAAGGACAGACGCAACACAGCCTTTTTTGGCTATCGGAAGCATGGAAATCGTAGGGTTCTACGGCGATGTTGTAAGCCCAAGTCCAGCACGCACCTTCACCTTCACCTCCTTAGTGATCACGTCCTGAGGCAAGCCAAAGACCAACGTCCCACGGAGCACTGGATGTGGCTGCAACTCCCGGCCTTCTTACAACTTCTCCCAGAGCACCTTTGACAGTGCAGGGGTCTGCTGTCGCAGATGTTTTTGTAAACTGGGATGGCCTAGCTTCCGGGTTTCTCATGAAGCGCGGGGCCTTCATCTTACTGCTGCCCGACGCATCGATTGTGCGCTGGAACGTAATCTTCAGCTTCTCGCCGGCAGTCGCGCTGACTAACCTCGTGAGAACGGGCGGCCAATGCCCAAGGTCTGCAGCAAGCGACACGATGATCAGTATCATTCAGCCGTGCGCCAGTGTCGATCTTTCCGATCGCTTGGCCCTTCGATCTCGACCTCATCTCGTCAGGTTTCGCTCGACTGCTGGTAAATTGCTCACCCGAAGTTTGCCAAGCACCCAACGGTTGGACCAGCATTTGGTGACACTGGGAAAATCTGAGCAAGGATTCGAACAAATCCGCTGAAATTGCCCACTGAGTACCCAAGAAGCACAGGGTCGCCACTGAGCTGGTCTCAGTCCGAGACCGCTTGGTGCCAGTCACCATTCCTTGTGATCTGGAACCGATTGGGGCCAGAGGACAGGGACACCTCAGGGACAATGGCTGCAGTCACTCGCAATCGCAAGTCTATGAAATCTGTGCACTTACCTCGCACGTGTAGGTTCCATCGCTCACGGCCGTCATCTCTTCGAAACGATAGTTCTGGCACGAGGTAAATCTCCGGCACTCGAATCGTGGACAAGGGGCAAGAGCAAGAGGATGTGCCCAAGCTTCGCACATTCCAGCTCCCTGCGACGTAGTACTTGGCCTGCGGATCCCCCCAGGTCGTTTCAAGATCTGTTTCAGGCTCGGCCCGACGGACCTCGGGTCCTTTCAGGGCGAGAAGGCCCTGTGGAGCCTTCAAGCTTGGCCGTAGCAAATCTTAACACATGTTCTTCCCGCTTCCACGGCCTCTTTCGCTTTCGCCCATGTGACCGTTCTCCACTTGCCAGCAATATGCAGGCCTCTGCAGGAGAGGCGTGGAAAGTACCCAAACATATAAAGAAATCCAGATACCCCGAGGAGCGCACGAATGCGGTACAGCTGACCTGGCAGACCCTCGTCCTGCAGAGAGGATTCGATGAAGGAGAGGAGAAGGGTTTTAAAAGTCCCGGCTCTGCTCTGTCGGCTCGACTCTCCTCGTTGGTGAAGGTCAAAGGCTCTGGAGTCGCCACCGCCGTCGCACCTGCACGGAGGCTCTGCACGCAGGCTCTGCTCTGCAAGCAGAGAAGGTGGCCGGTCGCCGTGCCTGCTGAAGCCGTGATGGCACGGATCTGGGTGTTGTTGGGTCGTCCATCCACGAACCAAGTGCTGTCCTACGACACAGCATTCAACAAGTATTGTTGTTTCTGCATGTTGCCTTGCCGTGCCTGCATGACCTCCTCCTGACGGGTTGGCCCAAACACCTCGGTTCCCTTCGGCGCCTGCCAGCAAAGCGAGTATGCTTGAAAGGGCAGCTGAACATAAGAAAGCTCCGTGCCTTGTACCGCTGCGGATGTAACACCTCCAAACAATTAGCGCTGCAGCGCAAGGTAATAGAGCAACGAAGACCCCGCAGAACCTTGGAATAGCTATTGTCAATGAGCAGCTGGAATTGCTCCTGCAGCATCAAGGGCATCACAACACAAGCCAGGGATGTTCGTACCTCGTAAACCTGGACGCACTTGCCGGGGTCCCAGCCCATCTCGTATCACCGAGGACAAGCGTGTAGCCGTAGCCTTACCCATAGCCATGGACTCCATGGACTCCATCATGGTCTCAAATAATCTGGAAAGCTTACATTCTACTACTGGTAGAAACAGAGAAGTCTGGGACCGCGGCAGCCATCCCCTTCGTCCTGTTGCTGCGAAGGCTGGTAGGGTTTTGTTGAAACTGGTCAACCAGCAGCGCTGCAGGCACTGACCAGGAACTCCATCTGAAAACCGTAGAAGCACAACTGTCTTTGTCCATCATTGGCTACATCCTTCTTCTGAACAGAAGGTTTCTTTCTTGTCTCCCATACGGTAGGCGCTTCGCCTCCATCGGCTCCGGCTCGGTCCAGCCGCTCCATGAGCCAATGATGAAGAAGCCCCTGGCTGACTGGTCTTCGTGGTTTCCGGATAGTTTCAGGGTGGTAGTTGATCAGCTGCTCAGGGCCAGTCTTCTCCAAGTTACGATCCTTTCTCGGATCTGTAGCATAAGTTTTGTGGCCCCCCACATTCGCAAGGCCATTTACCCCGTAGTGGCAGTACTACCTAGCGACAATAGTGGCAGCAGTCAGCAGTAGTAATAGTAGTACTAGTAGTAGTAGTAATAGTAGCAGGAGCAGCAGTGGCAGTAGTAGCTGTAGTAATAATAGTGGTAGTAGTGGTAGTTGCGGTAGTAGTGGCAGTAGTGGTAGTGGTAGTGGTAGTGGTAGTCGTCGTCGTCGTCGTCGTCGTCGTCGTCGTCGCAGTCGTAGTCGTAGTCGTAGTCGCAGTAGTAGTAGTAGTAGTAGTAGTCGTCGTGGTG
>CAJNDV010032327.1:12126-23256 GCA_905221635.1 Symbiodinium sp. CCMP2456 | reverse complement strand
GTCGTAGTAGTCGTAGTAGTAGCAGCAGCAGCAGCAGCAGGAGTAGTAGTAGTAGTAGTAGTAGTAGTAGTAGTAGTACTAGTACTAGTACTAGGCATGCTGTGTTGAAGCTCTTTTTGAGAAACGGAGTAGTCCTCAAAGATCTCACTAATGCCTGGTTTCCCAATAGATACCGCTCAACTGCTATTATGCATTCATCGACTGCTAGCTTATTGTTCAGTGTTCATCTATTGGCTGTGCGCTGCTGAAGATGTGATGGTTTAACTTTCTGTTGGTTATGTGCAAATAACGAACACTTATCGTTCACCAAGTCTTCGCTCTTTGTGTTCTGGTGATCATTTAATTCTGCCCGAACCATTACTTTGATGTACACATAACCAGTCATTAATTAACTACTTGCAGTTGCATAACTATGCGCCAAACTGAGTTCGACGAGCAGGAGTTCATGCTTACTGTACCTAGCTGTTAGCCAATTCTTGATTGGTTGTTAGTTGAAAGACATCAAGATTCGATCAGTCGAGGACCGATGTGTAGTCAAACGCCGAAAGTTGTTAGGCATAGAATCAACAACTACTTACCTATACCTGACTTTATTCTTTCGCGTACAACATAGTCATGCTTAAGTAGCTGACGTCTGTATTGGGTTTGTGACACCCCTTTGACCCATCTGTGACTCTTGATCGATCTTTGCATGACATGAAGTTCGGACTGGCCAGTATTTGAGCTGCTTGCTGCAATCGTCCATCAGTTTCCAGTAATGATATGCTACTCCTAGATGAGCTTGCAATACATGTTGTGCTCATTGGAACTACCTCAGAATTCGTGCTGACTTTCTGACAATTGTGGTTGTTTTGCCCCTGTTATTTGTGTGCTAGTTGGAATGACTGCCACCACCGTTGCAAGACCAGGCGCCAGCATGTTTGCACTATGTTTGCTCTCATTTGCTCTCCTCACATCGAAGACTTTAAAGCTATGAGCTGTATCCAGGTGAAAGTAAAGAGCGCGTGTTTTTGACATCATAGGGGGCCTGTGGACGTAAGTTAAGGCGCCTGCGCGGCCGGCTCATGCTTCCCAGGTCACCACCGCCACTCGGCCAGTAAGACAGCCTCGCATCTTTCGGGCAAGGCGGTGTTTGCCATGTTCATGACAACAACGGTGGTCATGGTGGTAATGAAGCTGTTGAGGAGGAAGCTTGCCCGTTGACTAGGCTATTTCTCCAAATGTCCTACTCTTGCAGCATCTCTTTACCGTACAGCATCTCTTGCGTTTGCCTCCAGATTCTGCTGCATCTGCCAGAATGACATGTACAACGACAACAACAGCAAAAGCAACAGCAACGTCTCCTTGGTCACATATATGAATTGGTGCGAGCATTTTTCAATGCATCGAATTCTTGCCCTCTGTGTACCAGACTGCAATTAACTTAGACGCCAAGAATTCGCCAAAAGATACCTACCCCACCATTTGACATCATTTTGCGAGTTGCATCTCTAGGGAAATCCTGCGGCTCCAGTTCCAAATCACACAAGCTTGTCAGGCTTCGGTACCACAACAGGCTGGGCATGAGGCACCTGCCTTGGTCTCAGCTCCTGTGGGGTTGGCTCTGGCGGAAGGCGGATCTCCTGGGGACAGCTCGAGTGTGAGACTGAAACTTCCCGACCCTGCAGAACCCAGGAGTGCCTCGTCCACGCCTCCGTAGCAGTGCATGTGGACCTTGGCAGGTTTGCGCTTCATAGTTGAAGCAGAAAACTTAAAACCTTATTGAGGGGCCCTGGGCTTGGTAGCTTGGTCTTGCGCGTTGGTTCCTCCGAAACCCCAGGAGGAAACGCCCACAAAGACAGCGCTGAGCTTCTGCTCCGTGGGCTCGGTACACATCAGGAGCCTGGAGCAACCGCAAGGCGACTACAAGGCTACGAAAAGAGGACTATCTGAGTATCATGAACTCCGGCAAAGCGCTCACATGCCGGCAGCACGGGCAGCTTGAAATGTCCAAGTGTGGGTTGAGCTGGTTGAGGTGGTTGTTTGCACACACAATGCCCCACCTGGCAACACAGCTGCACCAGTCCACGAATGAGGCCTGGAGCTACCGTGCCTGATGCTGTGGAATGTCTTGATCAAGCTTGCGATGCCAGAAGTCTCAATGCAGTTGCCGACATTGGTCTTCATGCTGCACAGCTGCAACCTGGTTGCGCAACACGGCCCCTCAAGAACAGCTGCATGACCAACTGTGCAAGACCATGGATGGTCATCCCCATACAGCGAAATTTTGCTAACTTGCTGCGGCAGCCCGGCCACCGGACTATCCGGACTGCTCTCCGTGTAATGGGTTCCGGACACGTATTTCCTCCCTGTACAATTCTTAACAATATCCAGAAGCTGCTCCCTAAAGGAGGCCCAGCCAAGACTGCGACGGCTTCGTCTACTTCAAAATGCTTCTACAGCTGCATTGAATTTTTGCTCGGTGAGCGCTCCAAATTGTTGGGGCTCGCCTGAAAAGTCTTGAAAGGGAGATCCTCCTGTCGGAGCTCTTCAAGCTCGGCTTCGTATCGCTCGAAGTATGCGTCGCTGGACCTAGGTGTGGAGCTCGATCCCGGGCTTTCATCCGCGCTCTCGAAGCTCTGGCTGCGCGCCAACCCGCTTCCGACAGGACCATCGCTTCCGACCAAGAGCCGTTCTCTGTTGAGCGTCGGGCAGAACTCCTCGGGCCGGCGCGTCCGCGCAAACGCATCCTGAGCGACAATGACTGCAATGGAACAGCAAGAAAAGATGACGCGGACGTAAATTGTGCCCTGCAGTTGCCGACAAGCGTCTCGCCATCGTCCAAGTGACTCCCTCAACTGCTTGTGCCAAGCAGTACTGAGGTCATCCAAAGGCACCATGTCTACATGAATCGGAGCAGAATGTGCCGGCGTCGGGAGATGCAGGCCACGTGAGGAGTCATGCATGTAGCGGTGGAATGGCTGGACGGTATCCTCGATTTTGGCCAATCCCGGCAAAGCCCTGAACAGCAGATCCACGAAGCGACCGAGGACCAAGGCCTGTGTTCTCAAGGACAGCTTGGATATAAACATAGGAAGGCTGTTGGAGTTGTCCTCCAGCAAACGATCGATGAGAAGACGTCGAAGCTGCAACATGAAGGGCCGGCCGCAGTATTGCATCAGAAGGCTCTCTTGCAATTGCAGATCGCCAGAAAGAACCGCCGGGAGGACTGGAAGGTCTTCACGATTCTTCCGAGCATCGACGAAAACAAAGTATGCATCTTTGAGTGTTTCATGTAATGTGTCGCTGAACGTTTTCATAAGAAATTCAGCGATGTTCTCGAAGAGAAACGGCACCAGCGGGAGGTCGGGGATATGTGACTTGAGGTCCTGAATCAAAGCGTGGCGCATCTCACTGTCGAAAAAAACATCCATTGCCCCCTCGATGAAAACCTCCACCACCACAGACTGGGTAGACTCCTCATCCCGACAGAGCTCCTTGGTGTAGGAGCGGAGTGTCCGGCCAGGCTGTAAAGACCCCACGATGACCCAGACGACAGCACGAATCGTCCTCATCTTGTCCTGCTCGTCCATGTACGGGAAAGTGCACTCCCGCTGGCACTGCTGCACCAAGTTCGCCGTCAAGAGGGCCACGGACTTCTCGCCGAGCAGCCCTCAGCTCTGCGTCGGCTCTGCGTCTCTGCTGGCTCTATGCATTTAACAACCCGGAAACCTCCTACGGGCGGAGGTCAGGACCTGACCGAGGGGCCTCTTGGCGTGTGGAGCATGTCGTAATGCGGCGGTGCCAAACCTTTGCAGATCACTTCCAGGCAAGCAGACACCGAGAGCTCAAAGAGTTCCTGCTCTTGGTCTTCGTCCCAGCCGTCCATGTCCACAAGCTTGTTGATCAAAGTTGCGATTCGCACCAGCTCTCCTTGACAGCACAAGCAATGCCCAATGCCATGTTGTTGCAGGATGGAGTGCTTTCTGCGCATACTAGTTACTAGCACCGTGACAAATAGCAGTGACAATGATTAACTTTGATGCACAGGGAGGTTTGCTCATTGATTCACTTGATCCTTCAGAATCTGGTCTGTGTCACTTCGTTTTGAAGAGAAAATGTGGAGCGTTTGCGGGTGAAAAATTTCCAGCAGTCTCGTTTGAACATGAAGGCATGACGACACGAACACTGCTTCTAGATTCTAGAAGGGCACACTGATACTATTTCATGAAGCCCTCAAACCCACGACTCACAGGAGCTACCGGCGGCCTTTTCAACACACGATCAATCAAGTCAAGACGTAGAGGATGGAAGGGAGCTCCCACCAAAACTCCGGACGAGTAGCCTGCTTAGGTTGAGTAAAGAACTTCATGGTCACCGGGGTTGGCATCTTGCCATCTTCTGCATACAGGCCTGAAAGAGGGCGAACCTTCAATAACCCTCCCTCTGGGTCCAGGCTCCTTCACGCGCCGGCAAGTGTGTGGCCTGTCCGGTACGGATACCTACTCTGAGGGAGCTGCGGTGCGGAACGCGACGTGCTCGCATGCAGCCGCATTGAAGCAAAAAGAGCTCTCTCTCTCTCTCTCTCTCTCTGGTTTGTCCCCCTCATGCTTCCCTCCAGCAGTGCGTCTTGGGGATCGGCCGAGGGCCGGGCGGTGCATAACAAGCCTAATATTGGCTTTATCGCCCAGCCGACTCATGCACGCCCCCACTTGTCTTGAAGAAAAAATCCCAAAAGCATGTGTTTTTGCGGAGGAAATAATGCGTGGCTGCTGAAGGCTGCATGCACATGCCAGACGAGCAGCAAAATGCCTGCTGCCCCCCTTCCGTCCCCAGCTGACTCACTCACGCACACGTGCAACAGCACGAGAAGAGGCGGCGAAACCAGCCTATTGCTAAGCTTGCATCCGCGTCGGCCGTCCGCAAAAAATCAGAAAGCTGTTGCTAAAGCCTCCGGCAGGGGGCTGTCACCGGCGCAGGCCCTGGACCTTCTGGATCGCTGTCCAGCCCAGCCCAGCTGCCTGTGCAAAGCGACAAAGCGCAGCTGAGCTTTCACCTCCCCGACAGGAACAAGACGAGAAGCTGCCGGGAGAAAGCTCGCGGCAAGCAACAGCAGTGAGTCGGCTCGCGGCGATGCTGCTGGGCCTTCTCTCGTCTCAAAGATATATCTCTTGCTTGCTTGCTTGCAAGATATCTCTCTCTCTCTCTCTCTCTCTGTCTTCTTCCACACAGTCAAGAGCACGGCAAGGCTCCGCACTCTCTCTGTCTCTCTCTCGCTCTCTCTCTCTCTCTCTCTCTCTCGCTCTCTCTGAGTCCTCGAAACGTGGACGGTGTATGGAGCATCAACGAAAAGTCTTGACCCTTGAACCTTGAGACATCTGTCCACCCGGGCACCTGCACGGTCAGCGAGCCCGCCAGGCCTTGTGCCAAGTCACAACAAACCCCCCCAAAGCCAGTACAGTAGCTGCCCTCACGATGCAGCACTGAACATGCTTTCAGATGCGAACCTGCCCTTGCAGCATGGCGCGCGAAAGCTCGCAGGCCATGATGCATTGCGAGCGCATGCCATCGCGAGACTTGGAGCTGCGACCTCCACTAAAATCTTTCAAAGCCTGAAGCTGATCTTGAATGCGCTTTTGTTCATTCTGTAGGAGATGGCAAGACTGAGTCTTTCGTGCTCACCTAGTTGCAACGCCTACCCGCTTTTAGCCAGAGAACAGAGCCATCAAGTCAGCGATCTTGGACACACAAAGCTCGCGCTTTCAGACGTTCCCCCTGCAGAGGTCCGCGCATCTCCTCCTCGTTCGAGTCGGCACCGTCTCTCAAGGCTCGGCCGCAGGAGGCAGCCTGAGAGACGGCCCCAAATTCGTCCCCCGCGCTCGGTGCTGGAGCTTCGCTTTTTCTGTCCCTTCTCTTTGTGGGACCTCGATCGCATCGGCAATGAAGCGGCCCGATCCGTGGCACTCGACAACATCCACGTCCAACGTGGTGATGCCCGACTTTCTGCAGGCCTTCGGCTTGATGCATCAAGCCAAGGGCCAGGGCACGCCTGAAGCGCTGGGGCAAAAGAGGCACCTCCACCAGCACAGCCTGCTCTGCAGGACCGGAAGGGGCAGTCCTTCAGCTCCAAAGTCTTGTCTCCTCCTAGTCCTATTCTACACGAATGGAGCTTGGACCAAGGCATTCCGGCGCTTTTGCCACTGTTCTGGGTGGCACCACCCACAATGGTACCAACCGACTGGTCATCTTTCTCCTGGCACGGCACATGCGTCAGAGACCCCACCATGGTCCCTCACGGCTCGCCAGACTCCCTACTAGTAGCCGAACTGGCGACAAAGTCTTCTGCTTATGTTCTGAAGCTTCGATGGGCGCCTCCTGGCCGTCCATCTTCTCTTGACATCGAAGCACGACGGTGCCAACGCCTTCCGACCTGCACCGCCAAAGGTAGCACGGTTTCGACGGCCCAAGCATGCTTACCGATGATACTGGTTGGCATACCGCAAGGGCAGTGTGTCGCCTGACATGGCCCTGTGCGCTTGCGTCGAAGGTGAAGGACCGCCCCCCTGGGCAAAGGAAGCCGGCCGCAGTGTGGGCAGGCCACCATGCCTGACGTCGAAAGAGGCTCCAGATATGATCATCCCATATCGTCCCATGCAGGCCTTTGCCAGGCAAAGGTGCACACCGATACCGCAGGCGAGCTCCTGCAACGGGAAGGCCGGCAACATCACTTCGTTTCGGCCGTCATGCGCCGGCCTGGATATGACCAGCGCCCTTCTTCTCAACGGCTTCGGCAGCCCAAAAGGTAGCGGACAGCCCGGAGGCGGCCTCTGCACAATCCGATATGTCATGCGCAGAAGAGTGAGGTGAGCTCTCTTTGCAGTTCTGCCTCCGTGTCGATGGCTAAACTGGCCCCTTTGCATCCAAGGCAAAAGCTCAGACCTGGAGCCACGAGCTGAGACTCTGCGACCATGTGCACCTCCCCATGTTCCACCGGGCTCCCAGCGACCAGCAGTGATACTGGGAGCTCCTCCCGTAGCACCAAAGATACCAACCTCAAGACAATGTGAGACAAAAGCCCGTTGAAATCGATGATTTCGCTTGCGGCCTACTTGCGTCTTCTCAGCGGGCACTGGGTGAGCGGCATCTGCGGCCTTTTCCGCCGAGTTCCATTCGCTCATGGAAGTTCCAACCTGCGTCTCACAGAACCCACGAGCCGCCCTCGCAACACAAAGCCCTGCTTCTGTTGGCTTGCAGCTGTGCCCCTGACATACATACCACACGTGGAGTTGATCAGTGTGTTCTTCCGCATGCCACTCCTTGACAAGGACCGGCAGACCGACAGACAACATCTTACCAGCCAGATCGTTATGTAGGCTCCTGTAGAGTGCATCGTAGGTGACTTCCAGCACAAGGCGTTGGCCAGGGTCCATGCCTTGGCTAAGGGGGTCGGCAGCCTGGGTCCCTGGGTCCCTGCATCTCTGGGTTCCTGTCCCTTGGTCTCCGCCAGGGACAAGCCAAAGAGCTTGTTGTCAAAAAGATCAACGCCGTCAACGAAGGAAGCGTGCCTAACACATGACAAGCAGCGCACACCAGACACAGGCCGTACTAGTTAGTGCTGCAAGTGCGAGGGGAACCTGCAATTCGTCATGGGCGGATCCTTCTTCCACGCATCGGGGGAAGGGTCGTACCTCGACAGCATTCTTAGAGCATGTCTGAGAGGAAAACCAGCCTCCGGCAGAACAACAGCGAACAGTGCAGACTGAGGCAGGTGCACAGTATCATGCTCCCATCGCATGATGGGAACTTCGATCACTGTGTCAGCACCTGATGCCAGAGCCGCGCGCTCCCGCGACCATGTAGAATCACATGTGGAGCCTGCTGTCAAGCCCAGGAAGAACACCTCCGGCTCCCAAGTTACTGGTAACCTGCAACGAAGACGACGGAGTCTCCTAGTCGTGGACTTGAAATGCCCGGCGCCTGGCAGCTGCACCCTTGCAGACCGTGGTCTGGCGCTTGAACCAAGTCCGATTCGCGGCATGGATAAAGTTCCTGCAAGGACAAACTCTCTTCCCTTCTCCTGTCTTTCGAGTCCACGCCGTCCTGGGGACGTCTCCCTTGGCGGTCCAATCCTCTGTCGGCTCCTCGGGCTCCATCTCCTTGATCTCCTGGCAAGGACAGAGCAGCGAGAGAGCATTCCACTTGTCAGGCTCAGCCGCAGCTCTTCCGGGACTCTTCCGGCTCTCGCGGCTCAAAGCGCCAGAGTCGCCCGCAGGCGCTGGTCGATCCATTGGTCCAGTTCTTGGGCGGGTGGAGTCAGGTGCGCCTCCAGCCTGGCACATCTCAGAACGCAACGCTGATTCGTCGCTAGGCAAAAACCGTGCAGGCCGGACTTGTTTCTGTGCATTCGCAAAATGTCGTTCTGCAGCATGAAGGAGGTGGCCACATGCGTGGCCTCGTGCACGAAAAGCTGATGCAACTCTTGTAAGTTTCGAAGTGCTGCAAGCCTCTCGTCCTCTGCAGAAGAACTTGAAGGAAAGCTGGTCCGTGCGGAGCACGACCTGCACTTATTAGGTCTTTTGTGTTCTGCTCTGGAGTGCAGCGTCTTAGGGCCGCGACCACAAGGCCGGGCACTGTGGTGATCTCTGAGACATTCGCCCTGCCCCACCAAAACGGGCCGTTCCCAGTAGGGATTTAGTCCGGTCTATAAAAAAAAATCGCAAGTGAGGCAAGTGCTCGTCATCGTAGGGCTGCATTTCTAGGGTCCCTTTGCCAGGACCTTCGCGCTCCAGATGATACAGCTGTACGACTCAACCTAGCTGCTGAGCCGCCTAAACAGACCATAATCAGAATCTTTCTGCTTGTGAAGATGGCGCTCCTCAGAGGCAGGCAGTGCGCCAAGCGAATGCACCAATTGTGGGACGTGCAACTCAGGGCCGGGGCCAGTCGCTGGCTTCTTGGTCGGTGAGCTCTGCCTCTTCTAAGTCGGGGTCGCTCGCCTGCTGCCGCCCAGCAGGAAGAGACTCCACAGAACTGTGAAGACCGCGGGGCCCGGGAGTTCCGGGCCTGGTGAAGGAACCCCACACTCCGACCGCAACATCGGAAGCCGATCTCGTCCTGGAAAGGCACTGATGGCGTGCATCCCCTTGATGACAGAAAGTGCCCCTATCACAGGCGCTGGGGTGGGCCGGGTGGGCCGATCGCGGTCCTGGAAAGGGCCGATGGCCTGGGCTGTCACGTCGAGAGACTTGCAGATTCTTTCTGACTTACTGCCGGAGCCTCCGCAAGCTTCCACATTGCAAAATCTATGCCTGCGAGGCCATCCTGTGCCAAACCAAGTGGGCATCTCACGCACGGTGGCAAAGGCACAGATGGTGTCTGGCCTGAAACTGCTCGCTGCTTTCAGGAAAGTCGATTGATGCCATTTTGGCAATTCGATTTGAACCCTCAACGCCGAGCAAGCCTTCCTGGCAGAGCGGGGAGGTTCTCAAAGCTGTCACTGTGAAAAGCAAAAGGCTGCCCGGTTCACCTGAATCAGGACTGCCGGCTGGTACCATTCTTGGGCTTCTAGTTCGGCGGATGCGCTTGCGACCATCCTGGCGATGCAGCTTGGCTGTGTGCTGATGAAAGGGTAGTAACTCAAACAGGCAGGCGGCACTTTTCCGAGACAGCATGGTTAATGACGCAAAAGCCCTTCACTCTCAAGCACTGCCTGCAGAGGCACAGCTCTTCTGTGAAGTTCGTCACGGAAACCTCTGAGGCTCCGGCACAATCCCCGAACCTGTTTCGGTTGCGGACCCTGGCCCTACATCGCTGGGTGGTGGCTCACCGCGCCGAGGCTTCCTTGGAAGAGGGACTCTGCGACCGTGCCTTCGAACCTCGAGTGTCTTTGCAGAAGAGATGCTTCAAATAGTTCGCGACCGAAAGCATCGCCAGGAGCCTTCCAGAGTTCGCGTCGCCGCGCACAAGAGGAAACAGTGCGCATGCAGACAGCAAGACAGAGGGCGACCAACGGATTGACCTCGACGTCTTCAAGACATTTTGACAGAGATGCATGAAACTCCAGAGAACCGTTCCCTGCGTGGCCTCTGGAACACGGTCTCTCCAGGGTCCGTCTCCGAAATTTGAGCCAGCAGGGCAAGCAGCGAAAAACTGTCGATGGGGAGTCGGGGCGAGGCTTGGAGTGTTCGGAAAGTAAGTCTACACCTCCCTCCCTCTGCTTGGTCCACTTAAGAGCCGCCTTGCAAGGGTCTCGAGAGGGGCCTGGGATCCGAGCCCAGATGCCAGTTTTTGGCAGGGGCCAGGGCCTTCTCCCACAGAGATGTGGCCAAGCGGCCACAACCGGCTGTAAAGCGAGAGAGCTCGCATTTTTGTACAGAAGGCTCTGGTGGCGGTTTGCACCAAGCCAGAGCATCTTAAATCTCAGCTCAAGTCTGAAAAAGGACACATAGGGGCTTCGAGGTCCATTCACTCACAGATTGGTTATACACTTCCCCAAACTCGATCAGACTCGGCTTTCCAGCGCCGTTTCGGGTGCATAAGCACTCGTCGGTCGAGGAGGACCCTCTGCCTTCAGCATGAAGGGTGCCTCACCTGCCAGGATGCCGAGAAAGCCTTGAGAACACCATGAGATATAGAACTTCGACCTTGCAGATAAGGCGGGCAAAGCGAGAGCCTTTGCCTGCGCTTGGCACAAGCTTCATGCAAGTGACTGGAGAGTGCCTATAGGCCTTTGGCACTCGAGCAGAATCGGCCTGCAAGTTTCATAAACACGTTCGCCGCGACAACTTTAGGCAATAGCTTCATTGATCTCAGCCGCAGGCCAATGGCGGATCTGCTCCTGAACCTGAAGCGATGGCCATGCGCCAGTGCCGTGCCGCATGCTTCAGCGATCCCACTGCAGGGCTGCTCCGAATTCTTTCGCAGGCCAATCGGGTAGGGCGTACGTTGGCCACTGCTCCCTTGCGCTCTTTCTTCCTTTCGTTCTTCTTTTGCTTCTACCAGTAGCTTCTTCCTCCTCCTCCGCGCGAACAGGTGTCCTGAGATTCAAAGACTTGCACGTGAAACTCCGGGACCCTGAAAATTGATCGTTTGTTCAAGCAATCCAGCGGGGAATTTGGCAATGCAAAAGGGGAGAGCTTTTTTTTGACCCCC
>CAJNDV010032326.1:20845-31235 GCA_905221635.1 Symbiodinium sp. CCMP2456 | reverse complement strand
CATACACATATACATACACATACACAAGCACATTTTTGCGATGTAATACAACGCGGAGTATCCCTTGCTTCTGGTACTTTAGGGCGATAGCAAAAAACACTGAAGGATTTGCGCATCAGCAGTAGGAGCCGTCTCTCGTACGCTAGATGCAATGCTGTCACGCCACCGTCCAATAGCTCCGCGCAGATGTCCCAGCGAACATCAATGTGAGCCACTCTTGTGGCCTGCCTCTCAGAGGCATTCCAGTACAGCGTCTCAAGTTTCCCAGATCTGCCATTGGGCCGGCTCGTAATCACTACTTGAAGGATCATGGAACTTAGTAACTAGGGTTAGAATGAAGGTGTCTATACTTCTAATTACTTATACCCCCAATCAAGGTACTTATAACCCTACCTTAAGAACCCGAAACCCAATTTTTTGTAGGTTCTTATTATAAACCCTAATATGGGATTTATAGGGACCCTACAAAAAAAGTAGGTTTTGGGTTCTTAGGGTACTTATTATAAACCCTAATATGGGATTTATAAGGACCCTACAAAAAAAGTAGGTTTTGGGTTCTTAAGGTACTTACTAAGTCCCATGATCCTCCAAGTACCTCAACCCTAAAACCCTAAACCCCTAAACCCTAAACCCCTAAACCCTAAACCCTAAACCCTAAGGTACTTACTAAGTCCCATGATCCTCCAAGTACCTCAACATCCGGACGCTGACAGGCCATTCTGCGCTTCGTCTGCTCTCCGGCGGCCCAGCCCGAGTAGGAAATGCAAATAAACCGAAGATAGCTTAGGGTTTAGGGTTTAGGGTTTAGGGTTTCAGGATTTAGGTTTTAGGGTTTAGGGATCCATGTGCATCGGTACGTCGCGCAGCACACGTTCCATAAAACGGTGCGTGTCTGGCCATGAGAGATCAAGGACGTTATGGAAGTCAAGGCTGAGGAAGATGATCGTGCGCTCAGGCGCGTCGTCCAAGATTTCAATCGCGCGCCCTGCACAGCTGTACGTCGGGCTTGTGGTTTCGAGTAGGATGTTCACATCTGGAAGCTCCGCCAAAGGGTCTCAAATTGAGGATCCCTGTTGAAGCGTTCCGTTAGAGAGATCCTTTAAAGGGTTCTGTAAGGGATGTATTATAAGAGGGTTCTAGCATCTAGGGGCCTTCATGAGGCTTTGGGATCCTTCGTGATATAGTAAAACGTATGGAACCCTGGGGAATAACAGAGGCTCTTTAGGGTTTAGGGTTTAGGGAGGGGCCTTAATAATTAGAACAGGGTTTGGTGGGTTCCTTATCATAAATATAGTATAACGGGCCCCAAAACCCTACTTTGGGCTTCTATATGACTCGCATCCAATCCCTCAAAGCCCTGCATGCGTGACCCCAAACCCCAACCAAAAAGCCTCAACCGCCCGTAACCCTAAACCCTATAAGATCCTGCCAAAAACCCTGCAAGAGGGCCCATGTCTACTAAACCCTAAACCCTAAACCCTAAACCCTAAACCCTATTATGGGCGCAGGTCCCCCCGACCAAAATACAGATTGTCTTTTGGCACCTACAGTAACTCCACTATGGTAGTTTGTATGGACCATGTGGGCTTTGTAAAGCCCGAATGAGCTTTGAGTGCCCTAGCCCAAGAAAGGTTCACCATTTAAGTGATAACAGAATTATATAACCTCCAGAAAGTCAAAAGTTGCCTACTCATCCCCGCCTACGTATGAGATCCTGCCGAAAGCTTTTTTTGTAAAGCCCGAAGAGGATCCTAAACCCTAAACCCTAAACCCTAAACCCTGAGGAAAATCTGCGTGCACCTCGTCGTCCAGAGCAGAAAGGCTCGTCGAAGCATCGTCTGTAGTCCGGGTGCCTTGGCTTAGACTCCGTTTAGGGTTTAGGGTTTCGGGTTTAGGGAAAACCGGTAGCCCTCAGCTGCGGAATGCACCATAAATCAATGTACATAATGTAGACCCCGAATTTCTCAACACCCTTTCTTTAAAGACCTTATTCGGATGTCTGTTGTCATCATCCTTAATTGTAGTTCATGAAAAGAGGTTCATTAATCAGGGGTCTACATACCCCCCAAAACCCTACACCGCACTGCCTAAACTTTGTGTGTATATATATATATATACACGCCTAAACCCTGAACACCCTAAACTCTAACTCCCCTATATATATACACACATACATACATACATACATACATACATACATACATACATACATACATACATACATACATACATGTACATACATAAATACATATATATATATATATATACATACATATTACACGCAATATATACATACATACATACATACATACATACATACATACATACATACATACTTACATACATACATACATACATACATACATACATACATACATACAGAAAGAGTGAGAGAGAGAGACAGAGAGAGAGAGAGAGAAGGAGAGAGAGAGAGAGAGCCGGTCAATTGATGAAGCAATTAAGGGATGAATACTCACAGTTTGTTACGCGCTGGTTCCTATGAGGGGTATCGTGGGCTTCACTATAAGAGCCTTCACAATTTCCCTCAGCATCAAAATAGCCCAAAAGCCTTATGTAATAGGGTCTTTGGGCCCCAAAACCGTAGAATATGAGTCCTTTGAGAGTAAGGTAAGGGTTTGCGTGGGGTTGGGGGTTTTAATTACTGCTATGACTATGTCATCGACCTATAGTGATCTAGTTTTCGTAGGGGGGCGAGTCTCGTAGTAGCCGAATATCGAGTATTTCTACACAGCGGAACTACATCCGAGTCTATTTACCAAAAATCCGTGCTGTCGGAAAGCAACAAAACATGAAGCAAGATATGCAGGCCCAGCAATTGATTGAACAGTTGGCACTCGTCCCAGTCCCTGATCCTGAAGAAGGCGCGACGCTTGATCACGAGAGCTGGCCAACCTGCTCATCTCCAACATTGGGACAGCCCCGTGGATGAGAAGAGGAGGGGTTTAGGGTTTAGGGTTTAGGGGCAAATCCCGGCCTGTCGTCCTCCAGGAGGCTTTGTGCCATCGCCTCTGCGATATGAGGCGCCTGGGAGCCCTGGCATTCTCGCCTGCATCGTGTGCATGCCGGGCGTTCGCCGAACTGACGGCTGCACCAATTGCCCATGGCACGAACCGAGCGTGTATGGACCATCCTAATCCTGGCGTTAAGGACCTCATTCCACAATAGTAGTGTATATAAAACCCTACACCCTACCCTAAACCCTAAACCCTAAACCCTAAACCCTAAACCCTAAACCCTAAGCCCTAAACCCTAATCGTGGCTTTCATGGCTTTCAGGACCTCATTCCACAATAGTAGTGTATACCCTCTGGGTTTCTTCTGGCTCAGGTAAACCTTCATTAAAGGAAACTACAGCTGGGGAGTTTGGGGTATATAGGGCTCCTATAAGGCTTCCATAAGGTATAAAGACCTACCCTAAACCCTAAACCCTAAACCCTAAAACCCTAAACCCTAAACCCTATACCTAGACCCTAAACCCTAAACCCTAAAACCCTAAGCCCTGAAACCCGAAGTCCCTAAACTGTGAGCGGCCCTAAACCCTAAACCCTAAAACCCAAAGTTCTAGGCCCTAAACCTTAAGCCCTCAAACCCCAAGACCTAAGTCCCCAAAACGGCGAGTGGCGCTAAACTTAAAACCTTAAGTCCCAAAGCCGCCCTAAACCCTAAACCCGAAAACCCTAAAACCCTGAGGCCCTGAAGCCCTAAACCCTACAACACTAAAGTCCTACCTTAAGAACCCAAAACCCAAAACCTAACTTTTTGTAGGGTCCCTATAAATACCATATTAGGGTTTATAATAAGAACCTACAAAAAAGTGGGTTTTGGCTTCTTAAGGTAAGTCCCACAACCGCCGAGAGGCAAGACCGCGAGAAGGAAGACTTCTCTAACTCCAGCCCGGATCCCTCCAGGGGAGCCAGCATTGAAGGTAGAGGTTTAGGGTTTAGGAAACAGGGTTTAGGGTTTTGACGCTCCTGGGTTTTGGGGTTTAGGGTTGAAGGTTGAGGTTTGGGCTGTAAGGTGTAGGGTTTAGGGTTTGGGGGTTAGGGTGGAGGCTGAGGGTTTCAGGTGTACGGTTTAAGGTTGAGGTTGAGGGTTTAAGGTGTAAAGCTTCAGGGTTTGAGGTTTAGGGTTCAAGGTTGAGGTTGAGGATTTAAAGTGTAGGGTTTCAGGGTTTAGGGTTTAGGGTTAAAGCTTGAGGTCGAGGAAGTAAGGTTCAGGGCTTAGGGTTTAGGGTTGCAAGGTTGAGGTTGAGGGTTTAAGGTGTAGGGTTTGATCGCTGTGGGTTTAGGGTTCAAGGTTGAGGTTGAGGGTTTAAGGTGTAGAGCTTCAGTGTTTAGGGTCTAGGGTTCAAGGTTGAGGAGGGTTTAGGGTGTAGGGTTTCAGGGTTTAGGGTTTAGGGTTCCATGTTGAGGTTTAGGGTTTAAGGATTCACGTGTCCAAAAACCCAAAACAACATCTAAGCAGCTCAGCCGAGATGTCAGAGACCAAGTTGCAAAGTTGGTCTCTGCGAAATTTCCATCTACTCTTCCAACGACTTGGGTCCCCTGAAATCTGTCATGTCGAGCTGAAGTCTTGTGGCCACGACCTTCAAGGTCCTCGCGATCACCGCTCGCCTTCTTTGCAGGTTTCTGAGCACGACTTCGGAACATCATCGCAGCTCGCTACCAATCCTCGCGCGTAGGCCTTGTTCTCCAAGTTCGTGGACGGATGGATTCGTTGGTGACCATTGAACTGTTCGATGTGGCCTTAAATCCTTCAACATCGTCTGTGCTCCAAGGGAAGCCAACAGTAGACTGCCAGCTGAACGCACACCTGTGAAAGGATTGGTATTGCCTCTGTAGGGTTTAAGGTGTAGGGTTTAGGGTTTATAGGGTTCAAGGTTGAGGCTGAGGGTTTAAGGTGTACGGTCTAAGGTTGTGGTTTAGGATTTAAGGTGTAGGGTTTGCGGTTTAAGGTGTAGGGTCTAGGGTTGAATTTAAGTGGTTCGATGATTAGGATTTAGGATTTAAGATTCAAGGTTAAGGGCTCAAAGTTGAGGGTTTAAGCTGGTCTAAGTTTTTTGACTTTAGGGTTCTCCTAGGGTTTATAGATATTTTTTATCTGGATTTTACGTAAAAACAAGTAGAAGGGTCAACAGGAGTTGAAGGGAGTTCATTATGGTTTGGGTCTATGCTTGATTCTACTGCCAACCCCCCCACTTATTTGAGACACAACATTAATAAATTCTTCCAGGCTTATAGCATCCCCTTCTAGTAACCTTCATAATGAGCACAGGAACCCCAAGGAATAGCCCTACAAACTACTCAGGCATGCCAATGTTGTTCTATGTCTGTTTGTAAACAAAGCATTCTTCAATTGTTTACGGTCTAGGCTTCTAGGATGTTCTGGGATGAGAGGGAACAGAGCCGGATGCAAGTAGGTGTTTAGGGAGCAATGGCATATTTCTGAGCTAAGAGCAATCAGGTAGACCTGGGTGTTTGGCCATAGGGCCTGGGGATCAAAGGTGACCATTTGAGGGTTTAGGGTTGAGGGTTTAAGGGCTTAGGGTTTAGCGTTTAGGAAAGGTTTTAGGGTCGGAAAATGCGGTAGTAAGCATTAAGGGCACACATAGAGCGGCTTCCTGATCTGGTGTACGCACGGCCTCCGTACTCATTCCCAGGCATCGAGCTTAAAGTTGGGGATCGGGGTTTAGGGTTCAAGCTTCATCCTTTTGGGTTCAGGCTTAAGGTTTGACGAGGACCCAAGTTTACCTTGTCATGACCCTTACCCTCAAAGGGCTCATATTTTAAGGCTTTTGGGCCCGAAGACCCTCTCAGATAAGGCTTTCGGGCTATTTTGATGCAAAGGGTGATAACGAGATCTGCGATGCACAGGCTATCAACAGCAAATCACTGGGTCTGCTACCTGAGACTAAGCTCTTTCGTCCCAAAACTACAAGGCCCCTAAACCCTAAACCCTAAACAAGAGCGGATCAAGGGATGCTCCCCTCAGGGTCCCACAGACTCCAAAATCCCTTAAATATTGCATATACCTTGAATTGTAGTAGTATCCCTAATATGATCTTAAGGGTTTAGGGTTTAGGGTCTAAGGTTGTTAAATTATAGTAGGATCCCTATTATGATCCAAGGGTTTAGGGTTCAGGGTTTAGGGTTGTTAAATTATAGTAGGATCCCTATTTTGATCTAAGGGTTTAGGGTTTAGGGTTTAGGGTTATAGTAGATCCCTATGATGATCTGAGGGTTTAGGGTTTAGGGTTTAGGGTTAAATTATAGTAGGATCCCTATTATGATCTAAGGGTTTAGGGTTTAGGGTTTGGGGTTATTAAATTATAGTAGGATCCCTAATATGATTTAAGGGTATATCCCTTAGTTAAGGGATCTTGGAGCCTTTGGGGTCCATGTGCCCAGATCAGATAATATACACTTTGGCCTTGAAATAGTCCCTATATAGGTACTTTCCAAAGTACATGGGTTTAGGGTTTAGGGTTTAGGGTTTAAAACCCTAAACCCTAAACCCTATATAGGTACTTTCCCAAGTATATGGGCTGTTCTCTAAATTAAGGTCCCGTTTAGGCCCCTTTTTATAAGGGTGCCGCAGTAGCTAAACCCTGCGCGAAGTCGCTACCACGAAATGCACGTCCGCCTCGCAGCAATAATCACCACAACCACCAAAAACTAGGGCAGGCATATGAAAGCCATATTATGCCTGTAAACCGGGACTGTTAAACCCCAAACCGTTACGTAACCTTACAGCCCTAAACCCTAAACCCCAAACCCTAAACCCTGAACCTTCAGCCTTAAGCCCCAAGCCCCAAAATCCTAGACTTTGAAAGAAGTAACATAAGGGACTTAGTATAATTAGAATAGGGCTTTGGGAGTATATTATAGTAGAAAATAGTGTTGGTAGTTATTTATCCTAAGGGTCCAAGTACCTAATAATCACATACTCTCCCAAATATTAACCCTGATAACAACTATCCGCAACCAAAGTGCCTTATTGCTAAGTCCTTTGGACCCTTAGAGTTCGGCCCCTACATAAGGAAGACGGGGGGAGTGTAAGCGGATTCCCCAAGCAGAGCCTGCACGCTCAAGCAAGGCGACACGGCCACAGCCTGGAAAGTCTAGGGATGCTTTTGTTTAGGGGTTAGGGTTTAGGGTTTAGGGTTTAGGTTTTAGGGTTTCGGGCTTTAGGGTTTAGGGTTTGGGGTTTAGGGGTTCAGGGTTTAGGGTTTTGGGTTTAGAGCTTTAGGGATTTAGGGCAAGAAAACTTCTACAAAGGGTCTTATGAAAATCTGACAAGGGATCTGATAGAACTTGGGGTCTAGGGTAACTCTAAGGATCCATGGACCCAAACAGATAAACTTTGGCCTTAAAGTAGTCCGTATATAAGTACTTTGGGGCCAATGTATATACTATTTGGGCACATGGACCCTTAAACCCTAAACCTTATAGAACCCTTTACTAACCCTTATAGGAACCCTTAAAGGTAATAAGGGTACTATAGGGGTTCTATAAGGTTTAGGGTTTAAGGGTCCATGTACCCATATAGTATATACATTGGGCCCAAAATAAGTACTTATATAGGGACTACTTTAAGGCCAAAGTTTATCTGTTTGGGTACATGGACCCTCAGGGTAAGGCAGCCAGACGGAACGGTGCGTGTACACGTGCTCTCCAGCTTCCATGTCGCGGACTTGATCGCTTAGGGTGTAGGGTTTGGGGTTTAGGGGTTTAGGGGTTTAGGGTTTAGGGTGTAGGGTTTAGGGTTGAGGGGCTTGGGGTTTAGGGTTTAGGGGCTTAGGGTTTAGGGTTTAGTGTTTATGGGTTAGGTTTAAGGTTTAGGGTTTAGGGTTTAGGGTGTAGGGTGTAGGGCTTAGGGTTTAGGGTTTAGGGTTTAAGGTATCCTCGAACCGAGCCGTTCTTTCAGCTTTGCTCCTGGCCCGATACCACCGGTGATCTCGGCGAAAACAGACCACCTCTGCCCTGAACGGGGCCTGGGACTTCCACTGCTTGGAGGGTCGAAGGACTTAGTAAGCAGGTAATAAGTAGAGTTATAAGTGCCCTAAATGGGATCTTAATTGGGGTTATGGTACTTATAACTCTGTAAAAGTAACTACTTACTAAGTCCCCCGACCCTCCAAGTGGGCATAAGCCTCCCACATCTGTCTGACACTAAATCCAACTTCGGGCCGTTGCCGGGGCACGTCCATCTGCCTTGCGGCACAACTCCCCGAACCCTCTAGGTAACATACTTACAGAAAACGACAGGTCGGGAGTTTAGGGTATATAGGGCTTCTATAAGGCTTCTATAAGGGTTTAGGGTTTAGCGTTTAGGGTTTGGGGTTTAGGGTAGACCTTCTATAAGGCTCCTGTAACGGTAACTACCCACCTGAAAATGTCCAAGACATAGGGCCTTAATAATGAGAATATCGTTTTGGGGCGCATTATACTGCATGACTAGTCAGGAACCCCCAATACGGTTGATGATATAAATCCTGCATTACACATAATAAGGAATATACCAGAATTCCTATAGTGTAGGGCCCTTCAGGTAATGCAGGATTTACATATCATCAACATGAGATTACTTAGAGGGTCGGGGGACTTGGTAAGTAGGTAATAAGTAGAATTATAAGTGCCCTAAGTGGGATCCTAATTGGGGTTATGGTACTCATAACCCTAAACCCTAAACCCTAAACCGTTAAAAGTTAACTACTACCAAGTCCCCCGACCCTCCAAGTACTCCTAAACCCTAAACCCTAAACCCTAAACCCTAAGCAGCTCTTGGCCTCCTCAGCATAGCGCTCGGGTTGCTGTGGTGGCGTCGCTCTAGCAGGTGGCGCCGCCTCGGAAGCCGAGGCCCTTATCCTCGAAGGACTCATATTTGGGTAGTTGTCAAAATTATGGTCCCTTTTGGGGTACCCTAAATAATCGGTGCCGTATTATAATAAGGACCCGAAAAGGGACCATAATTTTGACAACCACCCTTATGTTTAAGGCTTTTGGGCCCAAAGACCCTGTTATAGAGGGCTTTTGGGGCATCTTTTGATGCTAAGGGAGGGTGTTTGATCAGATCAGGGCCCGTAATACGAAAGTTACACAGTACGCCCCGTAACCCCCAGCTAGGACATGAATCACTCCGCTGTCTGACCTAGTTCCTTGATCCATCCATCAAAGGTGAATAGTAGCGGTACTGAAAGATGCTTGCTGGATGTGTTACAGGGCTTTGTGGGCTTCTTGCTACAGATTTGCCGGATGTGTTACAGGGCTTTGTGGGCTTCTTGCTACAGATTGGAGGACTGCGTCAGGTGCCGAAAAGAATTTCAGAGCTCCCCCCCTAACCCCTAAACCCTAAACCGGGGTCTAGGGTTCAGGGTCGAGAGTTTAGGGGTTTAGGGGTTTGGGGGAGGGTTTGCGAGGGTAGGCTAACTGCCTAGTAAGGACCGTCGGGCCATTCAGGGCCACGTTATAGGCGTGAAGGAAGGCAGAGCTCTGGTTCAGGGCCATGTTGATGTTCCCTCGCGTAACACCCTAAACCTTAAACCCTAAACCCTAAACCCCAAACCCTAAACTGGTGTCCTTCTGGCTGCAAGGCTTTCTTCAAGGTGAAAAGCGGCTCCTCGTGTGAGGACCTTTTCGGTTTGATGTCCAAGTCTTGCATTGCCACCTAAACCCTAAACCCTAAACCCTAAACCCTAAACCCTAAACCCTAAACCCTGAAACTGGGACCTTGGTCTTCCGGTCCCTCAGAGCGGCCCTGATGGCCTCGGCGACCTCCGTCGACATTTTCCCAATGAAGACGTTCCGGTACTCGTGTTTCCGAAGCAATCCTTCAGCTCCTCAGGAACTCCAACTCTCCCTTCCTCGATTCCGGGGGTGCCCCTCATTGTAGACAATCGTCCCCTAAAACTCGACCAGAGAATCGACCTGGAGGCAACTTTAGGCCCCGGCTTCTACCGTGGACGGACCTGTCCCCAGTCCTTGCTCCGAGCCCAATCGACCAAGCCTTTTAGCTTTCGCTCTCGGCAGTTTAGGGTTTAGGGTTTAGGGGCCGACATCCACGGAATCGCTCCCTGGCATCCGAGTTAGCCCGAGAATGGCTACTATTATACTTAGTCATGGTACAACATTTTCCAACCCGTCCTTACACATGGTCATTCGACACGCGACAGGGGCTTTGACCACTACCCTTAGCATCAAAATAGCCCAAAGCCTTATATAGTAGGGTCTTTGGGCCCCAAAGCCTTACAATATGGGAGTTTCAGAAAATTAGGGTACCTTATTTTGGGGTCCTTATAATAGGGATCCTATTATTTAGGGTACTATATTAGGGTCCCCTATTTTCGGAAACTCCCATATGAGTCCTTTGAG
>CAJNDV010032325.1:15155-41795 GCA_905221635.1 Symbiodinium sp. CCMP2456 | reverse complement strand
CCCAAACTGAAAGCCCAGGCAACGCTTCATGGAGGGGCTGGAAACCCTAAACCCTAAACCCTAAACCCTGAACCCTGAACCCTGAACCCTAAACCCTAAACCCTAAACCCTAAACCCAAACTGAAAGCCCAGGCAACGCTTCATGGAGGGGCTGGAAACCCTAAACCCTAAACCCTAAACCCTGAACCCTGAACCCTAAACCCTAAACTCTAAACCCAAACTGAAAGCCCAGGCAACGCTTCATGGAGGGGCTGGAAGCGAACCATGGTCCGACGAAGCAGAGAGATCTTCACTACATCCTCAGTCTGCCCACCAGCTTCATTCGCGGGTTTTTCAGCCCTTTGTAGGGGGTTATAGGGGTTTAGGGTTTAGGGTTTAGGGGGGGTTATAGGGTCATGTGCGAGATGAGGGTTTAGGGTTTAGGGCTTATAGACCAGCCCTTTTTGGGGGGGTTACAGGGTCATGCGGGAGATGAGGGTTTAGGGTTTAGGGCTTATAGACCATAGGCCCTATGGCGTTGGGCTTGTAGGTTTTAGGGTCAAATGGGAGTTGTGGAAGAGAGGCAGCCGCAAAATAGACACCCCACAGACAGGACAGGACTCCCCAAAGCGGACTCCTCCTACCAATGTAGGGAAGGGGCTTGGGGTAATTGTGTAGACCAAGTCCATGGTACTTCAACACCATCCCGCACAGGCCTGATAAGTGCAAAAGTGTTTCACCATAAACCCCCAAAGCTCGTTTCTGTGTGGTCCGAGGCGACGGATGCTGTCAGCAAAGTTTTCGGACAGGGAGGAGCGGGAGAAGCATCAGAAGAAGTTCGAGCACTTGCAGCTTTGCCAGATCCAGGAAGGTTTCGGGAAGTTGAGGGTTCAGCAGTTATGGGGGCTTATCCAGGGCCAAAGATGGGGCATATTCAGATCTCAGGGGTGTAGGGAAGCAGGGTCAGAGCTCAGGGAGCAGAAGCGCGGCGCTGTGAGGATGCAGCCACGGAAAGCCTCAGTAGGCACAACATCAAAAGCCACTGCTCATTTTAGAAAGACCGGCCGGCAGGCGGCGATGCCCTAAATCAGTACCATCATCCCCCAAGTATGTAGAATTACTGATAACCTTTCGTTTTAGTTTCTTTGGGATCCTAAACCCTAAGCCCTAAACCTCTTTGGGATCCTAAACCCTAAACCCTAAACCTCTTTGGGATCCTAAACCCTAAACCCTGAGCCTCTTTGGGATCATTCACAGCTTCTTTGCTCCGAGCACTGCTCCGGGAATCTTCGCTCAGGGTCGAGTCGAGGAGCCCTGCAGGTCCCAGACCTTCCAAATATCCCTTAATTAAGGATTAACGGTTTAGGGTTTGGGGTTCAGGGTTTAGGGTTTAGGGTTTAGGGTTTGGGGTTTAGGGTTTAGGGTTTAAGGAGTATCGACCAAATCATCTGGGATCCTACCTTAACTATAAGCGTCCTGAATTCAGGGACATTGGAAGGTGTGGAGTCGCAACTTGTATGACAACACGTGAAGTTCTCTTCGAAGTGATTTAGGGGCTTGACGTGCTAATTGGCTATAGGTGTCTTAGGTGCCCTTAATACCGCTCGACTAGAAAACACCCCAAAGCCCGCTTCTAATTATCAAGGGCCGCCATATGGCCAGACTCTGCTATTACTTTGAATCCCACACCCTTCAACCCCAGACCCTCAACCCAGGTGCTTGATACACTTCGGGGAGCATGACATTCCCCAGAGCCTTCGCGATCTTCGAAGATGAGGCGCTGCTGTGACCCCTCAGCAAAACTCGACACCGCCACGTTGCTGTTGGTCACGGCATGTTTAGAGTTTAGCGTGCAACATAATACAATGTTGGGCAGCTATTGCTCCCACGCTCTGTTTGAAGAGGAGCTTGCAATGCCTATCTCGGCTTTGCTAGTGTGCAGGGAGGTAGCAGATCCCTGGTCAGGAGGATCGTCTTTTGCTCAGACATAATATGCAAGCTTAACCCTCCATTAAGCCCCGACGCAGCCAGCGCAATTAGAACCCGAAGCACAGACCCATCATTGTTCCGGATGCCCCACAGCATGCAGGTGCTGTCGGTTGTTGAGCTTGCCTTAGCACCACTGCATCCAGATTACAACGCCATCCAGGACTCGCGAGGGAGATGAACAGCAGCCCCTTATTCTTGCAGTTGCATCGAACCACGGTGAAGCGTAATATTGAAGCCTGCATATATCAATGCCTTGCCTTAGGGCCCAGAGTTATGGTGCGATATTCCCCAACAGTCGACGGAAACTATGATGGCCGCCGCGTTACTGTTTTTTCAGACTTGCCGGGCTGAGAGAGGCTAGACTAGCGCTTCTCGCCGTCTCACGCGCGGCAGCGCGGCAGGACAGGCATGCGGTGGAGCACTGCGACGAGACAGCCTATGTCTTATCCCTGGGTGTCCACGATGACTGACGAGGTGACAGGGGTGCTCGCTTGCACGATGTTCGCTGGATGTGCGCCATAGACCATGGCAGTCTCTCAGACAGAGGCGGCTCGGCGATCCGCCTGGCTCCGTCCACTGACATATGCTGTGCTGGCCTCTGGCTGTGGCGACTAAGACCTGTTTTATGCTTTTCCATCAGTACCATTTCCTGCTTGATTTCTGCTTGCAGCAGCAATGCGCGGACGGAGCCACTCAGCTTCTTTACACGGTCTCCCGATGGCCGTTAGCCGCAGCGTGCACAGATGCGAAAGTTGCGTCTGGCTGCACCAGTGCTGCCACTACTATGCAGAAGGAGCAGGCAAAAACAAACCCCGCTACACCTGCCACGAGTTTAGGCTTCAAGCTTCCGGAACGGAATGTGCTGCTTCGACCTCAGCACGTTGCCTACACCTTGGATGCCCTGAACCTAAACTATGAAGCCCTAAACCCTAAACCCTAAACCCTAAACCCTAAACCCCAAACCTGAAAACCCTAAACCCTAAACCCTAAACCCTAAACCCTAAGCTTTCTCTCTCCGGAGGGGCCCTTAAGGCGAAACCCTAAATCCTCACCCCTCCGACTTCGAAGACCGCAGTTCCGATTGAAATGGCCCCAGAATTCAAGGGCTCCCAATCTTGTTTAGGGTTTAGGGTTTAGGGTTTAGGGTTTGCTAATCTTCGCCGGAAATGCAAGAGTTTAGGGTTTCTTGACTTAGGCTTGGGGTTACTAAGGCTAAGGGCTACTGTACTTCAAGTTACTTTGGGCTACTTAGGCTTCAAGGGTTAGGGTGTAGGGTATAGATTCTTGCCGCAACTTCACCCTTGTCCGGACTGAGAGGGATAAAGGTGGTCTGCCTTATTGTTGCATGCACGTGGGTGGTTGTCAAAATTATGGTCCCTTTTTGGGTCCTTATTATAATACGGCACCTGTTATTTAGGGTACCCCAAAAGGGACCATAATCTTGACAACTACCCATGTCTTGCTTGGTCGAAAAGCCCGGAGCACAGGACCCTGACACGGCACCCCACTGTGCTGCGAATGTAGTTGCTCGATACCCACGACCCAGTATCTATCGTACGACATGTTATGCCGATGCCAGAAACCCGCCATGTCCATGCAGAACTGTTGAAGTATGAAGAAAGCAACACTAGAAGTCGTAAGAACTCTGGGTAAGGCCTGCTTACATTGCTGAGCTGAGCCAGCTGACGGATAGCGTGGCCCCTTTTCCGAGAGAGGCACTGGGGCCGGACGATGCTAAAACAGGATTGCTATTATGTAAGGGTTCTTCTTCGTGCAGACTTAGTACGGTATTCTTGGTGGGAACTTTCATTCGACAATATCCAACCAGTTTGTCACAATTTGCCCACGGGTTGTAGCCTAGGCCCTCAGGCGTTCAGGGTCTTGAGGCCCGACACCTTAAGCCACTGCCCGGCCTGAGCCCCAAAATAATATACTATAATTATAATAAGGAACCCCAAAATAGTATAGGTAATTATAGAGGCCCCTACGGTACGTCGATCCTGAACCCTGAGCCGTTGCGTCTTTAGCCGTAAGGGCTTTCAGTACCATACTATCTTGGAATCAGCTGAAGCTGCATCGGCACAGAAAGTCCATTACAGCGTCGAGTAGTTAGGGCACATTGGTTGAGGTTTGTGTCAGGGTCCGGATGGCTTGCGCAACCTCAATTGGGAGTGTGGCTAGTTCATCTTATGTGTGCAGCCAGCTCCTCGTCATCAGCATTGACTGCAGTTTGTCGAAACCCTACCCTGAACAGTATAAACTGCTACTTGCAGTTGCTACCATGCTTACACACTTGAAATGAAAGCTTAGGAACCCTCGAAATTACAAGCCGCGAGCCCAGGATGGAACTAAACCCACAACTAAAGCCAACACCCTTTTTTAGAGAAGCCTGAGTGATTGCAACTCTTCTTCCTAAAACTTCTTCGTTATAGTCACAGTGTAATATATCCCAAACCCCTATTCTCGCTATTAAGGCCCCTATATTCGCTCAAAGCCGTTAGGCCTAAAGCCTAATAGTACTCAACGACGAGGCCGCCGACAGAACCTTGCGAAAGGTGGGCTGCTCTGTGTGGGATTCATAAATCCCTGATAGAGCCATGTGGTGCCCTATACCCTAAACCCAAAAGCTTAAACCCTTAAGCCCCAAACCTTAAGGCCTAAACCCTCTGTAAGCATTCATGAGCAAAGTATCGGTTCTCTGAGCTCATGCTAGAGGAGTCGGGTTGTGAGTCCAGGGTTTAGAGTAGGAGAGTGTGGACATCAGAATAGGTTAGGGCGTAGTGCTCATAATAGAACTTTAGGTTTTGGGTTTTGGGGAGCGCATATTTCTATTTCCGTTTATAGTTCTTCGGATCTCTGGCATCTAACCTACGCAGCATATTTACATCTCCTGCCCGTTTAACTGTAGCACTCTTTCCCCTACTTATACCACAAAACCGGTGACAACCATGCTGTAATCATAAAGGAGCTTATACTAAATAGCTTCATCCTTCTGGTTTGCTGAGAGCGGTGTTCTCAATGAAGAAGGTTCTCGCAGATGCCATAATGGGGCACAAATCCATTGTAAGCCTATCTTTAATACAACCGGCTCAGTGTCACATAATTAGGTGCCGATTTGGATTTGCAGTCTCAGCCTTTTCTGACATGACAGCCCAACAACCTTGTGCAAGACCGCATTTGTTGCAGGAAGAGTCAACATACGTAGGCTTTGAGGTTCCTCCTCGGAGGCTCGGATAGGCTTTTGGAGCCTTCGGGATGAAGGCCTCGTAACTTTTTGATGCATGCCTGAGTTATGCAGGAGTGGCAGAGCACCCGGAGCCAACGAAGCGCACTGGCGGCTGTCCAAGCGGTGGCACTCTTACATCTTCTTGTCTTGTTCGTGCGCCTTGTCGTTTGGGGCAGCGAGGAGCTAGCATACGACATTTGTGTGCAAAAGGGAGCTGAAAACTGCAAGCTTCATGCCGCCACATATAAAACTGCTAGCTTCAAGCCGCATGGCGGTAGTGAGTGATTCTCGCAACCCATGCTACAGCTACATAACCTAAACGCGAAATAGCGCCCGAAACCAAATCCTAAGGCCAAAAGCCACAATCCTACGCCCGATATCCGCCACCCCATAACTCCTTGAGTATCCCTGCACAAAAGCTTATAGCAGGAAGATGCCATAGTCCTAAACCCCTATTTCACATTGAACCCCGAACCTTGAAACGGAGGCCTTGAAGCCTTAGCAAGAATGAGAGAACAAATCCTCTGAATCCTTGTTGAGCCCTCTTGCAGAACCAGAACCGTGATATATGTAAGGCACCCTTCTGGCAGCTTGAATCCTTTGCAAACATTCTACAGCCTTATATATACGCAGCAGCCAAATCTCATTCCCTTTGGGCTCAGTCGTTAGGGCTACGGTGTTTAAACTAGCATGTATGTTGGTTCGCTGTCATCATTTTGGAAACCTTGCAGAGCCGTGCCAGAACCCTCATAGAACCCTTACAGTCTCTCTTGGATTTTGTGCAAAGTTTTTTTGCATTGTGCTCGCGAAGTGGGTTATCCAAACTGCGCGCATCAGCCGATCAGCCGATCAGCCGATCGGCTGATCGGCTGGTCGGCTGGTCGGGTTGGGGGTTTAGGGGTTTAGGGCTTCGGGTGTGTATACACGTGCTCCCTTTACTTTAGGAATAGGGGCGCACCCACGTATCGCCCGATTGCGTCAGCATGTAGTCCCGCCCCAATCACCCCAGCTATTCTCAATTAGGGTTTAGGGTTCATCCCCAAACCCCCCTCAAGGGGACCCCCCACATTTCGCAGCAAACCGCTCGCTCACTATCTCAGGGCCAACAGTTCTCAGCATAAAGACTTCTGGAAGCAGGAGCCAGTGTTTTGTGAACGAGTGCGATTTGGCGTTAGAATCAGCGAGCAACGAATGGTTCAGATTCGTTCAGAGGGATGATCGGCATTGTTGCCGACACTCCCAGTCTTCACTCAATGACCGGATGGCATGCTGTTCGAGTGCTGCAGCATTCTCCGTGCGTGCGACAGCAGTGCCTAGACCTGAACTAAACTTCTACGCGGTTACGCGCTTGGTGTGGGGAGTGTCGTCCTTGGTTTCGGCAGCTCGGGATGCATGTCGGGAACCTTCCCCTACCAGCAGTAGTGTTGCAACGGTGTCACGACCATGGACTGTTGTGGTCCAGGCCCACCCCCAAACCATGGCGAATTTTGGGAGTCGTGGGTGGATCCCTCTCTATAACCTTAATTTTGTCGGCTACTCGCAGTAGCATGCTGAGAGGCAACCTTCTGGTTCTTCACATCTTAAGTGTAAACCACAAGCTGCTCAAACCCATGTTTGTTCCGTACGTGGATCTGCGAACCCATCTCCACCCGACCTGACAGCTCGGACCCCGAAGACAGTGGCATTCTGTGGGTGACACCACCATCACAGGCCTGTCATTATTTTGCCTTGGTCTCCTGCAAAAGGCCAAGGGCTGGAGGCACATCTTGGAACAGTCCCATTGCAGCCTGGATCACTCGAGCATTGTAGTTACCTGAATCTCAGCCATCTGCTTGGGCCTTCGACGATGTCGATGGCCCGAAATCGAAGATGCGGCTGCTGCAGGAGTGTAGAGCTGGTGATTTCAGGACATGGCAGGGCTGCTCCAGTCCTGTGGTGGCGGTCGACTTGGACAGGACTCCTGGTACCTGCAGTAGCCGCAGTAGCTCTAGCCAACTCGAGCCTCAGCGGAATGTGGGTGCCATCAACTGCAGCTGTGTGCCAACGGTGCGCCGCAGATCCTCAGTCGTCTCCGTCGAGGTGCTGCTGCAGACAACATCCGGGCAGGACACCAACTTGTTCGATAAGGGCAACAGGAGGCACTCTCGTGAAGCCAAACTCCGCAAGAAAGAAGCCGAAGACCACACTACTTGAAAAAAACGTTACGAAACCTATGCGAAGCGCAAGCTTAGGATATCGCTTCGAACGCAGAGTGGCAATCGTACCGTGGAGCTAACCAGTTTAGCACCAATGTCCTGCACTTTATCCGTGGCATTGGCCAACTTTTCACTCCAATACCGGACATCTTTAAGGCTGCTTTGGTGCTCCTCGCAGCGTTGTTCAATCTCGGCTCTTATGCTTCTACTTCTCCGATTGTTCGGGATATCATGGCTGCGCTCTTTCTCTCGAAGCGGTCTGCGCACCGTGTATCGAACATGAGCGATTATTTTTGCTTGTCTTCTGGTTTCTTTGCTTGAACTTTGCCTTGAGGCATGTTGGGTCCTCATTATAGCGGGCTGACGCCGGTATTGCGTGAGGCGTAGCCGAGTCATTTCCGCCCCCATCTACCGGGAGGCTTTGCCCTCCCTCACCGTCCCGTCGAGACGCTCGGCCGTGGGCCGCGGTCGGAGCCTCGAGCGCCCATGCAAATGGTCAGCGGCACTCTCGGCAGTTTAGGGTTTGGTGTTTCTGTTTTAGGGTTTCGGGTTTAGGGTTGATTGGCTGATCGGCTGATGCACGGTTTTGGGCCCACAAGCCACGCACACTGCTTTTTGTACAAATCCCGAATCCACCGTGACAAAGCCCTCGAGTCCGAAGCAAGGCCGGGCTACCGGAGAACCCCCGGGCTGCTGCATCCTTGGGCCAGGTGAGGCCCTTTGTGCTCGGGTTTAGGGTTTAATTTAGGGTTCAGGATTGGTGTGTGTGTGTGTGAATGGTGTTGGTTCTGTTTTTGGATGGCAGGCGGATGGGGGGGGGAGGGGTGGTGGAGGATTTGGGGGCCGCGGCGTGATGTGGGTGTTTTGCTTCAGGCTTTCTTGGATTGTGACGTTTGGGGTGTCTTGCTTGAGGTGTATGTTTTGGGAGCTTATGGGAATTATTTGATTTAGTGCTTTGGGGTAAGGTTGTGGGTTGAAATCATTAGGTTGCCGAGCAAATTGGGTTTCAGGGTGGCAGAATCAGGTTCAGGAATTAGGTTTTGGTGTTTTGAAGTTTTTAGCCGTCTGGGCATGTGGAGCCCAAGATCTGGATGAGAGGGGTTTTGCGAAGAAATCAGCTTTTGGTTGGATGAGTCTTCAGGGTCGGTAGTGTAGGGATTATCAGATTTCCGGAATTCACCCACTCGGCAGTTTAGGGAGACGACGTTGGCCATAGATATTGAAGCCACACGTGTAGTGCTTGCAACCTAAAGCCCTAGCACCGTCCGTCCTGCACCTTGAAGCTCTTAACCCAGACCCTAAATTCTAAATCCACAATGCACAGCCCCAGGTTTACTGTCTCAACATCCCGGGCCACGGGCCTGTTGCCGTTAAGATTCAGAGGCTTGTTGCGCTGCAATTCTCCGAGTTTCCGCCAGTCCATCGGATGTTTGGTTGAAGGAGGCTTTGTCAGCAAGGCTGTTTCTGTCATGACTTCTTACGATGACGATGGTTATGCAGAAGATGGCTATGGGTTATGTTAGTGTCGTATTCTGAGTCCCGAGATTCAGGGCCTCCGCCCTTGGGAGAAGGTGTGCAGACCCGCGTCAAGAACTGTCACTTGCAGCAGAGTATAGTTTTACGGTGCCAAAGTTGAGGAAGGAGCCTGGGATTTAGGGTTATGAGGGTCCAGGACCTAGCATACAGTATATGTTATTTAGTTTTTGGTATATTGTAGCTCAATTACAGTATACAGTATATAGTATAAGGTGAAATGTCGTGGCCCAGTTCTTTTTACTCCCTGGTGACCGGGTGCGGACAATATGCTGGTAACTTCGCAATCATAAGCTCCTGAATCCTATCCTACACCCGAGGCCCAAGGACAAGACATGTCTACCCTTTTGGGCTGTACTTCGGGTTGATAGCACGGGTGCGGGTCCTTCAACGCCTGAGGGCTTAGGGTGCAGCAGCTGCAGTAGGAGATGGTTTCTGACTGTTTGCATGGCTTTCCGGCTAACCAGCACGGCACCGCGAGATACTGCGAGCCCCTCTAATCTGCAAGCTCCCTTCACCCCTTTCCCTAAAACCCGTAACTTCAAACTCTCCAGCTGCGCAAGAACGAAATCTTGAACCCTAAACCCTAAACCGTAAACCTAGACCCCGAGCCCATCCAAGCGCGAATGTCCTGCCGTGTGGGCTCGAAGCACACTTTGCCAAAGGCAGAGCCAGGCCGCAGGAAAAGCCGAGTTGTCCAAGACAACTCGGCAAGTGCGGCTATTTAGCGTTTAGTGAGTGCATAAGACATAAGATCTTGTCAACTTAGAGCCGTTGGAGTTCATGACATCATAATAGGTCGTCATGAAGCTTATACAATTTTGTAAAAACTTCCATGTAAAGTATTATGGAACGAGGATGTGGCATGTGACGTCGAAGGACCCCGGCGCAACAAAGGCAAGTTATGAAAATCCGAGGTTTAGCAGCACAACTTAAATTGCGTCGTGCTGCAATAGTGCTCTGCCTCAGCAGACTATATATGTGATACAGCTAAGTAATCTGAGGCTATCTTTAAGTCTTTAGTTGAGTAGCATTAGACAGTGCTCCGGATTCCCGGTGCCTCATGGCGTCATAGGATGCATCTTCCGAATGGAGCCCCAACGTCGGCTCGGCCCGTGACAGGCCTCGTGTCGCAGACAGGGCGGCAGTTGATGCGCAAAGGGAGCTTCTCTGGACTCGGGGACCCGATCGGCATACCCCCAGTCACTCTGAAGCCCTCCCTTGGCACTCCGGGGCCGGGACTCCAGAAGAGCGCCTCGGATTCTGTGATTCTGCCGCCCTTGAAAGCCGGCACGGGGCGACCCTCGACTGTGGCCCGGCGCGAGAACCGCAGGAGGCAGATGCTGGCGGAGCAGATGATGGAAAGGCCAGAGTGGTGGGATGTAGGAGGTTCAACGTCAAAGGCTCAGGGTTTACAAGTATAGAGGGTTCAGGGTCACTTAAGTGTCAAGGGTTTAGGGCTACACGTAGCTTAGGGTTGAGGTCAGAGTGTGGCAAGGACGGAGAGATCCGAGAACGTCGCAGAGACGGGCTTGGTGACAGATAGACTCGACAGCTTCGAGGTCTTGCCTCTCGGTGGGGTATGTTTAGGATTTAGGGTTCAGTCTTTGTCGGGCTTATTTTGGGGTTCAGGCTTTAGGCGTTAAGTTACGGTTTAGAGTCTTGGGGGTGTAGGGTTTAGGGCACATAGGGAGATAAGTGTTACACTACCTTACGGTCGCACAGAGGAACCTACGGCACACTGCCTTGAATTTGCTGAAGCTGAAGCGTAACCTTGCACCCTAAACCCCCTTACAGGAGCCCTCACCCATTAAAGCCTTAAATCTTAAAGGAACCCTAGACCCTCGTAGATCCCCTTCATGGGTTCCGTAGAGCCTTAAAGGAGCCCTCAGTAACCCAGGTCTGAAGCTTTCGGACACGATGTCCGAGGCGTTACCGATCGCCTAGAGGACATGGCACGCAGCATCCGCTTCGAGAACTGGCGGTCCAAGACCGAGGCGCTGGGTACAGGTTTTGGGTTTTTCGGTTGTCGAGGATACGGGGCTTTTAGGATTTAGAGCTTAGAAGTTTTAGGGCTTGCGGCTTCTAGGGTCTATAGGGCTTCAGGGTTTGGGGTACCTATGTTTGTTAGCCTTCTCCTTTGTTAATACATCCAGACGTTACTCCGCAAGCCTGAAGTACTATAGCGGCCTAAATAATTATCTATACTATTTTGGGGGTTCCTTATTTAGTTGTACGGTCAAGGACCCCTAAACCCTATTCTAATCCCCTGAACTCCTGAACCCTGAATCCTTATAGTCGCCCTTATAGTATCCCTTTTAAGGAAGCCTTTAAAGGGAACCCTATTTTTGTGGGCCCCTACACCCTAAACCCCTTTTAGTATATATCCCTTTTAAGGAACCCTTTAAGGGGAACCCTATAAGGCCCCTACATCAAACCCTGAACCCTAAACCCTTTAAAGGACCCCTAAACCCTAAACCCTAAACCCTTTAAAGGACTCCAAAACCCTGTTCTAATTGTTCAGGACCCTATAAAAAAGCAAAAAGGACTCCAAAACCCTGTTCTAATTTTTCAGGACCCTATAAAAAAAACAAAAAGGACTCCAAAACCCTGTTCTAATTGTTCAGGCCCCTATAAAAAAGCAAGGAAAGCATTAAGCTCCCGAGGAGAGGGAGCGAAAGCGTCGCGAGGAGGAGAAGCGCCTCCAGGAGGAAGAGAAGCGCAAGGCAAGCGCTAAGAAGGTAGGTTTAGGGTTTAGGGTATATAGGGTTTAGGGGTTCGGGTTCAGGGGGGTTTAGGGATTAGGGTTTTGGGTTTAGGGATTTAGGGATTAGGGTTTAGGGGTCTTCGGGTCTAGCTTTTGAAAGAGTCTTAGGGAAGGCATGGTCGACCAGAGCCCTAAATAGCATGCACCTGTAGGGCGCCTTAGGTTCATGATGCCAGAAAAGGTGGTTGTTGGGTTTCAGGTGCTTCAATGGCCAGGGTCTTAGGTTTTAGAAGGTTTGGGGTTTAGTGCTTGAAGCTTTCAGGGTTTAGAGGGTAATGGATGTTTCAGGGCCTTAAGGTTTGAGATAAGAAGGTAGGTTCGAGGCTCGGTTTCATCAGGTTTCCATTTCGTGTCAAGTTTGAAACACAAACTTAACACTGCGAAACTACGGGCTAAATCCCCAAAAAGGTCCGCACTCCTTAGTCCAAACAAAAAGCCGAATCATGCAGGTACAGGGTTGGATTCCGAGTCTGTGGTCTTAATTCTAAGATTTTGTCATGCGTTTTTGCTCAACAGGTTTGTCTGTAAAGCTGCGTGCCGGGCTAACACAATCCCATGGCCCCGTGGGGAAAACTCCGGGCAGTACGCTTTGGTTTCATCCCAAGAAGCCGCCGCTCGAAGAAGATAAGCCCGAAGTAGTTCCCAAACCCTCCGAACCCTGAATCTTAATTAAGTCCTAAAAACCCGAAGCTAAACCGCAAGCAGAAAACAAATGTCAACATACGTAAACACTACATACATACATACATACATACATACATACATACATACATACATACATACATACGTACACACATGCATACATACATGCATACATACATACTCTTGAAGAGGCCCGAAAGCGGGAGCAGGAAGCTGCGGACCCCAAGAAGAAGGCCAAGCCCTCAACAACCCTTTACGTATGACACCCGAACTTTTCAGGGTATCGGGTTTAGGGTGTACCTGGACCCCAAGTAACCTACCTTTTTAGGTTTCCTTATTATAGTTTCTTTAAAAAAATCCCCAAAACAGGCAGGTTCTTTGGGGTTGAGGTAGGGTTTAGGCCATCCACCCCCAGGGCCAGAAAGGCTCCATGAAATGCTTTACATGGGATACATTGAGAGGGTGCTGAGGGGTTTGGAGCTTATGTTGCATTTCCTGTTTCGAGGCTGGGGCTGCAAGAGATGAAGGATGCCGGTTAGGAATTCAGGGTTTAGGGTCAAGTTTAGAGTTTGATATAGGAGCCTTAAGAATCAAAAGTAATAAGGAACCCCAAAACCCTATTCTAAGTATTGAGGCCCCTACATTAGGAGTTTTGGGGCTCAAGGTTTAGGGGGTCCAGGGCTTAGTGAGAACTTGGGCCGACTTGGGCTTCGCCTGTGAAGTCAGTCATGCCACTCCAACAGTTTTCCAATAGTATGGGGCCTTCAATAACTAGAATAGGGTTTTGGGCTTCTTTAAAACAATTTCAGTATAGATTGATAATTAGGAGCCCTAAGGAATAGTGTTGGTAATGATGTCGGCCCCTGGCTACACACCGTGATGGCCGAAAGTCTTTTCACGGCTCGAAATCCTGAAGAACCCTCCCGGTTTAGGGTTTAGGGCACCTTGCAAACAAAAGCCATGGGCCCTTGTTTAGTGCGATTGGGGTGGGGTCTTTTGTAGCTTTGCATGGTCGAGGGTCTTCTATGGCTGTTACAGAAATTATATATGGCTTGGGGCGAATCTTAAACTCCAGCCGCACACCCCCAAAACCGAAGCCATGAAGCCCTAAAATTAAAACGCCCACACCCTGAAACCTTAAAGCCCCGAAACCTTGAAACTGCCCATGGTTAGGTGGCCCTGCGCATCGAAAATCGGCGGCGCTTCGACGGCGACAACGAAAAGGCGGCAAGCATTCCCATGCATCCCGTGGAGGCCGGGCAAGGGGGAGGGAAAGACGAAAGACTTCAAAAGCGAATATGCATGTTTTGGGGCTCAGGGATTAAGCCTAAAGAGCGAAGATACCCTACAGGCCCTCAAGCCTAAGCAACCCCAGCTGGAAATCCTAAATCCTAAGTCTCCTTGAGCTCCAAGAGCCCGACACTCCTTGAGGAAGCACGAAGACAGGAACCCGAGGGGTCGTGAACCTGAAGCGGTTTAGGGTTTAGGGTTTGGGGTTTAGGGTTTAGGGTTTAGGGTTTAGGGTTTAGGGTTTAGGGTTTAGGGTTTGGGGTTTACTTGAACCCCACATACCCTACCTTTTGGGGCTCCTTGAATCCGATGTCCTTATGTAAGTTCTTCACAGGTATGCTTCTTAGCGGGGTTCCATGATTTCAAGGGTTCGGGGCGCAGTTTTGGGTTTCTGCCCTATGAGAGAAGGGGTTTAGGGTTTAGGGACCATTATTAAGCCCTTAACCCTAAACCCCAAACCAAAAACCCCAACCTAAACCGTGTTAACCCCGATAAGAAAAAATAAAAATGCAGGTCGATGGTCCCCAGGGCCGTGAGACCGTCTCCTTGGTGGATGTGGAAAACCTCCAGAATCGGTGCTTGCAGCTGAAAGGTGCGCGGTTATGGACTTAGGGGGAAGGGGTTTGGGGGTTTTGGGCTCAGGTATTCGGGTTTTGAGTGTTGGTTTTGGGATGTTCGGCTTTAGGGCTTTGGTTTTTAGGGTTCAGTGTTCAGGGATCCTTTCAAAAAGGTGTACGGTTTATTAAGCATTCGGTAACTTTCGTCGATAAACGGTCTAGGGAGTAGACCGTAACTTGAATTTGTATGTCACAGTGGGGCCGGAGATACGGTGGTACTACATCTAAAGGATGTTAAAGGCCATAATCATAAGTCGGATCGCCCCGATGGTTTCTTGTCACGAAGTGTTTCCTGGAACTTCGGATCAGAGATTCGTCTCGGAAACTAGCGTTAGCTGAAATGGAGATGTCTAGGGCATCTTTTGGTAACCTCCTTCTTTTTCTGCACTGCGCAGCCATAGATCCACAGTCCCCTAAACGGGATCGACGCAAGAAGCACTAATTCCAGGGCAAGCTTTGCACCGAAGACAACTCCCTACGCGTCCCACCCCTGTGCCAGCAACCAAGGAAATTGATCTACACATTCTGCCGGAGATTTCTGCAAATTGAAACTTGAACCCGTCTGAACCCTGAATCCTAAAAGAAGTTCCCTAAGGGAAGTCCCTGGTAACAAACTCCGCAAAGACTATGACTATAACCAACATTATAATTATGCTGCTACACTGAACCCATTTGGTTTGTATTGAGGTCCATTGGGTCATATTTAATATTCATGTGACATGCATTTCACCATGACACCCTACAAAAAACCCTATGCGAAACTCTTTTGCCTGAGGGAGTAGTGACCCTAAACCCTAAATCCTAAACCCTAAACCCTAAACCCTAAATCCTAAACCCTAAAACCTAAACCCTAAATCCTAAACCCTAAACCCTAAACCCTAAACCGTGTAAGTTTTTCTGAAGAGAAGAGGCCGTGCTGGCATCGAAGCCTTCATTGACATGGTCCGTGCGCGCGAGCAGAGAGAGGCCTCGAAGAAGGAGCCCGGTTTAGGGTTTAGGGTTTAGGGTTTAGGGTTTCGGGTTTAGGGTTTCGGGTTTCGGGTTTCGGGTTTAGGGTTTAGGGTTTAGGGTTTAGGGTTTAGGGAAGGAATGGGCCCTAAAAGGATTTGGGTAGTTGTCCAAACTATGGTCCCTTTTGGGGTACCCTAAGTAATAGGTGCCGTATTATTATAAGGACCCCAAAAAGGGACCATAATTTTGACAACCACCCATTTAGGGTTCATGAATAATGCCTCCCATGGTAACCCTTAATATCAAATACTATAGAAGCCTCAATAATTGCCATAGACCATATAGGGGTTCATAGTATAACTGTGAAGCAGTTTATGCTATGTTGGAACTGAGCTTGTTTCCCAACGATTGCCTGCCGCTGCTGTTAGGCCTTGAGTCACTGTGTGCGCGTAGAAGAAAAGATCCGTGAACGTGCCATGGATGTCTAGTTTTGACCTTGCTGCAGTCCTGGTGTTTCCGCTTACTTTACAGTGGCAGCGGAGCCCAGTCGCTCCAGCTCCTGCCCTATGAACGGCCCGCCAGGCACCTTTATGCAGGCCTGGCAAGGAAAGGGCTGCGGGTGGGGGACACCTGATCTACCAGCAGGGCCTCTGGCATATGCTACTGGCTTGGCTGGCATGGCGGGTGTGAGAAGAGATAACGTACCTTTGAGCCCAATGACTACCACTGGGTTGCAGCAGCCGCCTCCCTTTTCCCCGCTTTTGAGAACGCCAGCACCATCTGGACCACCCTCTGCAAACGCAGGTGCTTCCGGATCTTCGGCTGGCCCCTGTCAAGGGCCCTCGGTGAGTATCGCTGGTTCCTTGGCGGGAGCGTTGGGAGGGAGCAGAATGAGCCCAGGCGATGCTACATCTAGGCCTGGGGTGCAGAGTGCTTTTGAGCTTTTGGGAAAGCAGGCTCCAGCCGCGAGTGCTGAAGCCCGTATGGAGACCAGTGAGGCCATCATGAAGGCGCTCACCATGGCGGTCTCAGGAGAAAAGAAACCTATGCCGTCGTGGTCTGGAAATGTCTCGACCCTTAGGGCTTGGCTGCGTCAGCTGTCTTTCTGGGAAATAGACAACCATATACCGAAGCAGCGGTGGGGCATAAAACTGTTCCAGGCTTTGAGCGAGGGAAGTGTGCCCCGCAGGATCGCCGAGGGGATTGCCATGGAGGTGATCCTTTCGGAGAGAGGTTACGGGGCCATCTTGTCGGCTGTCCTGGAGAAGTTCAAGCCCTACCTCGACGCGGCGGGCCCAGCTGCCATAGATCTCTTTTTCTATTCCGGGGATCGTCAGCGAAACGAGTCGTTCTCCAACTACATAGCAGCCAAAGAATTGGCCAAGCAAGAGATTGAAAACCTTACGGGCGAGATCCTGCCGCCCAAACTTGCTGGAAGAGTTCTCTTAAAACAAGCCAACTTGTCTGAACAGCAAAGAGAGACGACGGCCATTCGCTACAACGCCTTGCTGTCCTTCGAAGAGGTGGCAGCAGCTCTCCGCCCCCTCGATCGTCCAGATGCTCTTTTGAAACCTATGTCCTCTACCACTATGGCTACGGTTTCCTTAGGAGGAAGTACTTACTGGCAGTCAGAAGAGCCTCCTCAGGAGTCTCCCATGGTTGAAGTGCCGGAGGAGACGCAGGACTATGAGGACTGGCTTCATCCGGGCGATGAGGAGGAAGGTCTCTACGACGAGCACGGGGAGCCCATGCTGTTCTTCGAGGCGGACCGCGAGTACGACGAGGACGAGGCCATGTACATTTGGGCATACAATGACGCCTACCACCAGCTTCTAACTGACTGGAGTGCCGAGCCGAGCCATGCCTTTCCAGCCTATCAAGATGTTCGCCGAGAGCTGCAAGCCAGGAGAAAAGGCAGACAGTTCTACCGGTCTGACTCAAAGGGAAAAGGCAAAGGCAAGGGGAAAGGATCCAGCCCGGCAGGATCCAAATCAAAAGGGAAAGGTCGCGGAGGTCAGCGCCCCCGAAAGGGCTTTTCCAAGGGCTCGGCAGACGACCTGCTGTCCAGAACGAGGTGTTTCTCTTGTGGAGAACTCGGCCACTTCAGCCGGGATTGCCCGAACCCCGCCGCGACTACCTCGGCTTCGACGGCTACACCAGGCAGGACTTCCTTTGTGGTCAGTCAGGGGCCCACAGGTGGCCTCAACAGGGCTTTCATGATGTCGGGCCCCCGTCGTACGGTGGCCATCTACGCCGGGGTGAGGACTGCCGGGGGAGAAGGCCTGGTGGACAGCGCTGCCGAGGACGCGGTGATTGGCAGTGGGGCCTTCCAACGACTGCGGGCTGCTCTGGCCCAACAAGGCCTACAACCTCAGCCAGTGCGAGGCCCCTCTGGATCTTGTGCCGGCATTGGCGGCTCAGCTCGAGTAACCAACATGTGGGATGTGCCGGTCGGGATCGCTAAGAACAACGGTCTCTTGCGCATCACGGAGGTTGAAGACTGTGACGGTTTCGAGACCCCCTTTCTGATCCCAGTGTCCTTTCAGGAGTTGGTCGGCATGGTGATCGACTACGACCGGGCCGAGGTCAGGACTCGTCAAGGGAACTCCACGCCGATGCATCGGCTGCCGTCCGGACATCGTTCAGTTTCCGTTGTGGAGTTCGATGGCAAGTGGTCTTTGCCCAAGGAGCTTATGATGCAAGGCCGAGACCCCTTTCAGCTGCCCAAGCCCTTGAAAGCTCAAGCCAGGAACGCCCCGCTTGGTCAGCAGAAGGGAGTTGCCGTTTGGTTGCGATACTCGGATGGTTCCTTCGAGCAGTGCGCCTGGTTGGATGGCCCTCGAAAAAGTCTCGTCGTTCCGTCCGAGTGCTTGCCCACTGAGTTAGCAGTTCAGCTGGACTCTAGTCGGGTGACTTATCTGGATGCGGCCCCTGATGTGGATCCCTACATTATCAATGATGTTTGGTGCCACTCCCTAGGTCCGCGAGAGCTTGAGTCCCCATGGACAGGTTCAGTGATTTTTCAGCAGGTTAACAACAACCTCGATGCAGCTACTCTGTCTTCTACTGCCTCGTCCACTCCGAATTCTTCGGCCTCTGCTCTCCCTTTGCGCCAGGCATCCACGTTGGCGCCGGGAGCTTTGTCGACACAGGTGCGCCCTGCGGTCTTTGACATGTCTGACGCTGCGGATGTTGTCGCCCCTGTGTCCAGTGCCGAGCATGACTTCGAGGGCGTTTTTCTTTCTCCTTCAGGTTTCGGGGGTGGAAGCAGTACAGTCATGTCGTCACCATGGCAGAGTTTGCGAGTTAAGCGAGATCGCCTGCTCTCTCAGCTGTCCCAACAAGTGCCCCAAAGGACAACTTTCTTCGTGACTTGGGCTCGAGAACGACTCAGGCCCCTCTCCGAGTGTTTCTTCGACCATGCAGCAGCGCATTCGGTCGCTTGTTCACGGAGAAGAAGAGGGAGCTCAGCCAAAAGCCGCAGCGAGGCGTCGCGGGTCAACATGGTGCGAGAGGGCGTGGGCACGGGTGACGATCATCCTGGTCCGCATGATCCACACGGTGCGCCAGCAACTGGTGGTGGACGCTTTGATCTTGGACGCCTACGGACCTTCAGCCACGGCTTCTTCTTCTACGATGGCACCCCAGCCCAAGGCGAAGGAATCCAAGAAGAAGCAGGCCGTGGTGAGACAGGGGTTGGGCGCTCAACTCACCCGAAGCCAAGCTCAGACAAAGTGGACCCTGGAACCAGAACAATGTCGCGAGCAGGACCTCCGGATGAGGGGGAACCAAGCCCGCCACTGGTGGGCGTGCCTCAAGTGTGGCAGCCGCTGGGAGCGCCTGGAAACGGACACGGTGATCAATCCGAGCGGCCCTCCCAAGCCTACACGACCAGTGTTCCGGTCCACGAACCCGCCGAGCATGCTGCCGCCGCCGAAGTCGCACCCGAGCCTGGGAAGCCTGTCGTTGTCTCAAGCTCGAAAGCCCCCGACAAGATCGGCGGTCCCGGAGAACCCGTCGACAACGCGGCCCGAGAAGCCAACGCCACCGATGAAACAGGTCGGTGCCTACAAGGACTTGCTGAAGAATGCCATCGCCCGGGAGTATGTCGAGGACATGTTCCAGGAGGAGCCCCAGTACCAGTTCGAGCCGGAGGATCGAAGCTCGGGAAGCATGTTAGCTTCGGATCAGCACCTGGCCCTGGCAGTGTCAGAGGGAAGGACTCGGACTCTGGACCGAGTCAGTGTGCAGTCGCTGCGGCCGCCAACGGAATGGGCCGACTACGAGAAGACGCAAGGGCCCATGCCAACGGCAAGCCGTCGATCGCGAAGCCTACCAGCGGGAGTTCATCCAGTTCAAGATTTCAGCCGCCGCCGCCAGGTCCAAGTGACTCCTCGCGGCCCGGAAGTGTTCGCGATCCACGAGAACAACAGCGACGAGGACAAGGACAAGGATCTGTCTCCGGGATCCTTCAGCATGGTGAGCCCGGCTCACCACCTCTGAATGAGGCCAGCCACCCGCCGAACCACGTCAACACCACGACGGAGCTACCGCACAGTGGCTCTACTTTCTCCATGCTCACCAGCGCTCCACTTCATGTGCAGCAGAGTTTCGCCAAGCGAGGATATGGGCTAGCCTGTGGCCTCGCTGTTCTTCTTTCAACTTTTGGGACGACGCCACCTTTGGCATCCTCGCCAATTTCGAGTTTGCCCTTTCGCCGGCTGGAGGCTGGCACCGTACAAGGAGGTGGTAGTCAAGAGTCCTACAATTTTGTTCTTTTTCAGATGCCGGACGAGTCCTTTGAGTACGAGGCCTCCGGTTCTTTGGGCAGGCCGTGCACTTTGCCGAAGCCTGCGAGGAATTTTGTCATTGAACAACTGGATTCGCTCGTGGGGCACCCCAAGACTACGGCTAAGAACCAAGCGTCAACATCTTTCTCTACTACAACTGTTCCAAAGCCAGTCTTTAAGAGCCCTACGCCTAGACAGATGACCTCGGAATCCAAACAACTTCATCTACCACAACCTTGGGTCCTAGAGCAAGCAGTTTGTGGTCAGCCTAGACAGATGACATCGGAATCCAGACAACTTCATCTACCACAACCTCGGGTCTGGCGCTTAGGTCGACACCAGGTCGTTTCGACACCCATCGTGCAGGGAGACAACCACTTGGCCGAGTTGGTGGATGGGGATCTAAAACATCAGGGTCCTTTCGGCACTCGTGCTTTGAGCTTCTTGTGCGCTTGGTCGTTCTACTTCGGCACCGAGAAGACTCGCGTACTGAACACAGTGGCCGCAAGTAGACCTGCCTTTATTACGGGCTGGATTGAGAGCGGCAGCCGTGAGTCGTTACTACAAGCTGCCAGGTTCCAAGACAGCCAAGGCGCTCTCTTTGGCCTTCTTTGTGATCGCCGAGCGGCCCCGGGCCTTCTGCGTCAGCTCCCTAGATCCACAGCCGTGATACTCTCGGACAGCAAACACCAGATTGCTCTGATCGTCAATGATAAGACTCTGGTTCGCATCCTGGAGAGTTTGGACTGGGCCAAGCAGCCGTGGCCAGACAGGCGGGACATCGAAAGCCTACAACTTTCAGTGGTGGCCTTTCTTCAGCTACTTTGCCACCCTCACAGCCTGGATGGTTGCCCGCAACCTAACCTTGAGCTGGTCCGCAAGATGGTGACCCAGATCAGAAGCTCGTTCGAAGGCCTGCTCTGTGCCTCGCGCAACTTTCTGGCCTCTCAGCCGGTGCCTGCGTCCGGTTCCTCTTCTTCTTTTGGGGAGGAGAGTGGGTTCGTCGAGCCAACGAGGCCACCGAGATCCCGAACTTTTACTTCGGCGTCGACATCATCGCCTACAAGCACGATGTGGCCTAGGTCTCGGTTGCGGAACCGGCCGAGCAGATCCTTTCCTACGTCAAGGACAGAGGATGAGAGCCAGGGCAGGGAACCAGGAGACCATGATCCCGAGGCGGACGAGGCCGTGGAAGAAGTACGCCAGAGCCTGAGACCGGTCACTGAAAACAACAAGGTGGCTGAAAGCCTAAAGTCAGTGGACGACTTTAGGAAGCACGAGGATTTCGGGAAGTTTTCACTACATCCACACCTTCGCCGAGAAATCTTTAAGGTCCACAGGAACCTCAACCACCCAGCGAAGGATGTATTCCTCCGGGCCCTTCGTCACTCTGGAGTCAAAGATGACATACTGCAGTGGGTGAAAGAGTATTTCTCATGTCCTCTTTGCGAAGCAGCTCGAAAACCTCTACCAGCCAGACCAGCTCACTTGGCCAAGACCCTCACCTTCAATGCCGTGGTGGCCGTCGACCTCTTCTACCTCAACCTTTTCGGTGCGGAGAAGATCTTCCTGGTCTGCGTCGACCATGGGACTGGATATGTCCAAGTGGCGAGCTGCAAGGACTCGCGAGCAACTACTGTGCGCCAGGAGTTCTGTCGCGCGTGGTTACAGCCCTTCGGTGTTCCCGAACTGGTTCTATGTGATCAAGGCCCGGAATTCACAGGCTCGCAATTTCAAGAACATCTTTCCCAGCTAGGTTCTGCCATCCACTATACGGACGGTGCAAGCCCGTGGCAGAACGGGAAGGCGGAAAGAACGGTTCAGACCCTCAAGAACAAAATCCTTCTGACCATAAAGGACATCACGGCCCACGAGGAGGAGATGGACGTGGTAATTGCCCACGTGATCTCCGCCTACAACTCCATGTACGACAGACACGGCTTCACGCCGGACCAAAGAGTTTTTGGAAGGTCGGTAAGGCTCCCGGCTTCTATGCTAGCCGACGACCGGCTCAACCAGGAGCTGCTGATGGAATCCGCGGGAGATGCTGTCCAGCGGACTTGGGACATTCGTGCAGCCGCCAGGCAGGCTTGGCTGAAAAAGGACGACGCCGCTGCGGTCCAAAAGGCGCGGCGGGCTCAGACCCGAGCCACCGACATCCACTCCTACAGTCTGCAACCAGGACAATGGGTGTACGTCTGGAGGAGGTCGGAGAATCGCCACGGTTGGACGGGCCCAGGTTCGTTGATTGCTCAGGTCCCCGGTGGAACCTCGTGGTGGATCAACATCCGTGGGAGATTGTGGAAAGCTTCGGCTGAGCAGATTCGCCCCGCTTCCGATGAGGAGGACCTGGGCGCTTCACTTCTCCTCGAGCTTCACCGCGACCTGGCCAAGCAACTCAAGGACGGTCGCCAGGTCTCCTTCCAGGACATCACTGACGAGGGAGGCCCCCAGGACTTTGACACCGGCGACTTGTCAGAGCTGTTGGACCCAGAGCCGTCAGCAGCACCGTCAGACGAGATCAGCGACGATCTTGAGGTCCCCGAGCCACCTACGCCTTCGCTCGGTGAGACCACCACCGTGCATGATGAGCTGAGTGCGGTTCCACAATCCTCCGCACCAATGGCCAGTCGGAGACAAAGCTTGTCATCTATGCCTCCCGAGGAAATGATGCTGGACCCCCAGGACCCGACCGAGAAAGTGTCCCAAAGCGAGACAACGATGCCTGAAAGCTCGGAGCGTCGCACGATTCGTGTGGATGAGGGATCCTCTGGAACGATGAGTTTTGGTCCCATGCCAGCCGCTCCGACCTCCGAGACACGTCCCCAACCTTACCTGTCGCAGTCTTTGCAGGTGGACCCTTCCAGCTACCTCAACGTCATGGACTTTGATGCAGCAGCGGATGCGACCTCTACCACCTACTGGAGTGCAGGTGGCCCGAAATGGTCTAGGCAGACTACGAGTGGCCGGACCATTCTGAACGCCACCAAGCCCCTGACCTACTTCCAGGTCGACATGGCCGAGGCGAGCTTCTGCACCAAGGACCGATGCATGTATGTGGGGAAGGCCAAGTCATCGTTTGGACAGGTGGAGTTCACTAAGCTGCAGGGCCCGGAGAAAGACTTGTTTCGCAAGGCGAGAGCCAAAGAGTTTCAGTCCCTTCTGGATAACAAGGCGGTGAAGGTTCTCAGCCTGAAAGAGTCGGAGGAGTTCAGGCGCCTCCATCCCGAGGCCATCCTGCAGTCTCGTTTCGTTGATCGGTATAAGCCGGCGGGGATCAAGCCCGAGGAGCTGGACCAAGCTCGCAGAGCTGCCAAAGAAAAGGGTGTACTGGCCCCTCTCGAATTATCCGAGGACCATACCAGCCCGAAAAGTCGCTGGTGCGTCATCGGCTGGCGTGATCCCCAGATTCACCAGATCGAGCGGTCAGCTCCGACTCCGTCCTCTTCAAGCATCAACGTCGTCCTCCAAATGATCGCCTCCCGTCGTTGGGCTGGTTATCTTCGTGATGTGAAAACTGCTTTCTTGCAAAGCAGGCCCACCGATCGGCGAGTCCCGTTGGCATGCTCCCAACCATCGGATGAAGGGTTGCCGGGTCTTCGGCCGGGGCAGTTACTACTACTGCTTACGGAAGTTTACGGCCTGGTGAGTGGCCCCGCCTGGTGGCGGACGAGCTTTCTCCAGAAGGTCTACCGACATGGCTACCGTTTAACAGCGTACGAATCATGCATTCTCACGCTGCCTGGGGAGAAACCAGGCGACCCCACCGAGGGAGTCATCGTCATTGAGGTCGACGACTTGATTGAGGCCGGGTCTTCCAAACACCGAGCCAAGCTCACGGCACTGGAGGGGGAGATCAAGTTCGGCAAGATTGTCCACTTGTTGGAGGCCAGCGAGCAGGAGAGCACCTACGCCGGGCGGACTCTGCGTCAGCTCAAGGATTTCTCCTTCGAGATGCACATGGAGGAGTACATCTATACAAGGCTGGCTCCCATCACGTTGGCCAAGAGGACCCTCAAGAAGGACGCCGCTCAGGTTCTACTGGACCCCACGGAGACCACTCAACTTCGCGGCGGGGTGATAGCTGCCTTGTCATGGGTATCCAGGGAATGCCGGCCGGACGCGGCTGCAGCGGCCTCCATCTTGGCTTCTTGTTTCCCGGATCCTACCGTGGAGCATGCCATGCAGGCCAATGAGGTCATCCGCCAGCTGAAGCAGTATCCTCTCCGTCTACGAGTCCACCACATCGCGGAGAGCAAGGTGAGGAACATCGTCATCTCCGACTCCGCCTTCGACACCAGTGGAAAGGAGAAGAGCCAGCATGGTTATCTGGTTGGATTCACCACGGACCAGATGAACCTCGGACTCTTGGCTCCTGTGAGCCTCACCCGATGGTGCTCCCGACGATTGAGGCGAAAAGCTTCTTCATCGATGCTCTGTGAAGCTATCGCTCTCTCTTCCGCGACGGCTTCCCTCGAGAAACAGGACGCGCTCTGGGATGCATTACGGATCAGTTTCTACGATCCGCGACAGCGACAGCGTACAGAAGCAGAAACACTGGAGCTGCAAGGAAAATCCTCAGTCATCGCCACCGAAGCTCCCCTGTACAGGGATCCTCGAAGTCTCGCAGTCATTGACGCCAAATCCCTGTTCGATACTTTGCTGAGTGACCAGCCGAGTGACTGCGAGAGGACAAACCTGGAGGTGGCTGTGATCCAGGAATCACTGCAGGTTTGTCGTGCTAGAGCTAGGTGGGTCCCTCATAACAAGAATCCAGCTGACGCCTTAACAAAATTCCTCGGAGCACACGCCGAGCCTCTTATAAAGATGCTCAAGTCAGGCCAGTACCAGATAGCGGATGAAGACGAAGTCTTGAAATCTGGTCGTCAAGGCCTTCAACGACTGAAGCAGGGCATCAGCTCGTTGGGAAACTCTTCCTTTTTGGGGGCTGTGAAGCAGTTTATGCTAAGTTGGAACTGAGCTTGTTTCCCAACGATTGCCTGCCGCTGCTGTTAGGCCTTGAGTCACTGTGTGCGCGTAGAAGAAAAGATCCGTGAACGTGCCATGGATGTCTAGTTTTGACCTTGCTGCAGTCCTGGTGTTTCCGCTTACTTTACATAACGGCACAGGACCCCTACTCTTCAAGGTCTTTTAGTCCGTAAGGTTCAGGGTCTGGGGACGATCGTTTGAGAGGTTTTAGTTATGCTGCTTCAGTGCCCGAAGGGTGTAGGGTTTAGGGACGTTCGTTTTAGGGTTTCCGATTTTGAGTTTCAGTACCTATGGAGTCTAGGGTTCAGGGTTTAGGGTTTAGGGTTTAGGGTTTAGGGTTTAGGGTTCGGGGGGAATCATTCAAGGGGTTTCAGTTGTTTCGGTACCTACAGGGTTTAGGGTTTAGGGATGATCATTTAAGGTTGTTGCGCGGGTTTTTGGTTTATGTCTTGTGTACGGGGGTGTTGCAATTGCTCAGAAATTTGATGTCCGACAAAGGGGGGTGTCGTAAAAGCAGTTCGCTATTGGAGCCGAAAGTCTCCAGGGTACTTCCTTTTTGGGTTGCGTTGTAAGATCCTAAGTATAGAAATCGTCAAGCCGAAAAACAGAAGTGCAACGGAAACTCAATGGAGACTACATATGTATATCAGGGTTCCGCGTTTGGGCAAAACTCTGACATGATTGGCAGGCTTTGAACGTTGAGGATACGAGCCATCTCCTGTTAGAAAGCATCTTTGTAGTGGTGTTAAGTTTGCTTTTATGCCTGACCCCCCTGCTATGACGTTCGTGATTATGCCCTTTTTTATGCGGTTACCAAACCAACTCAAAGCCCTGTAAATTCCCCGAAGCCGCCGAGGGGATCCGCAGTGTTGATACTCTGATACTCTTAGCCATTCTAGTGTAGTGTCCAGACAGATGAGCAATATTTTTCCCTTATAGTTCCTCGACCCTAGACCCTAAACCCTAAACCCCCCTAAACCCTAAACCCTAAACCCTAAACCCTAAAACCCTAAAACCCTAAACCCTAAACCCTAAAACCCCAGGTGTTGGGCCCCAAGCCCCTGAAAATAGACTAGGCTAGTGTAATAATATAATATATGGGATACAAGGCTTGAGGCATTGAGCTTCAGGGGTTCAGGTATGTAGGAATTCTGTGAATTCAGTCAGCAGAGAAAGCAGGGGTCTGGTTGACACCAAAGCCCTAAGTCCAAGCCGTCGGTAAGGGCCTCACAGGATGACGTAGGGGCGTGAATAATGACCAAGATTGTTTCTTGGGGGTTGCTTCTGCAATGGCAGTAGATTACACCCCGAAAATCCTTTCTATTTACTTTTAAGCGCTTGACGTCGTCCGCCTCGGCCCGGCTGTACTTGAAGCGGGCGCATTGTTTCAAAGCAACGGGTAGGTCACACAGGTGAGGTCTTGAGTGAATGAGCGCATTTGCTTCAGAACGTGATTTAACGTCAATGTTTGTTTTCATGCTGAGGCTCTGAGCAACAATCCCACGCGAAAGGTGGCACATTCCCTGCAGCATCCCATAAACGTTACTATATAATAATCGTGTCACCCCTCCCATATGTTGGAAGGGGAATCAAGCTTTAACTTTGCAGCAAGGTACAAGACGCAGGCCCAGAATTCTCCGGCTTTGGCATCAGCTTCACGAATGATGTAAGC
>CAJNDV010032325.1:271-15055 GCA_905221635.1 Symbiodinium sp. CCMP2456 | reverse complement strand
TTCGGCCGGGGCCGAGGCGAATTATTGATGTTCCTACAACAAGGTGTGGGCTTTTCGGGTTCAAGACACTGTCTTGGAGCAGGGTTCGGGGACATGTGAGACTGTACTAGATGTATAAGAAGGAACCCTGAGGCATGGTATTCCTATTTGCTCAGGCTATAACATCTTGATTTTTCTTTTTTTGTCACTTCCAGTAGCCTACACACATACATCTGAACCAGGTCCAGGGCACTTCAATCATAGGGTTCGGGGTCTGGTATTTAAGTTTGACGGAATAGTAATTTTCCTTATCCTGAACCCCTAAACAGGAATAGCACAATGCATTCCCCAACTCCAATTCTAGTAGATCTTGGCCTCTGCATGTAGAGTCCGGAACAGCGTACGAATCCCATCTAGTATGTGCTTCTCGTATTTACATCAACTCCGCATATTGAATCTGTCTGGCGCTTAACCATGCGGAAGCACCCCAACGTCATACCGGCCAAGCGTCGGTGCTATTCCTGCGCCGCCATCTCCCAACTCTAAACGCCACTCACGTAATTGGTCATGATTCGGATCACGTCGGTGGCTTCTTGGAATTTCAGTTTCAAGGCCAGCAGCCCATATAGAGCTTGGACTTAGGATGGCATCGTGCTTCAAGATCCTGGGGTTTGCGATGGAGACCCTTACCACGTAGGGGCAGTTCGAGAGAATCCCTGACATACCCTCCCTCGCCGGTACTTGTCCACGTCAGGCTCCTCGGCTTGTATACTGAAGTGATATTAACCCCAGGAACGATGTGACTACTTGTTCAACCTGTTGTGCTTATGCTACCAGATTTATCCTCTCGGAGTCAGCATTGACAAGCCTTTTTCTCAAGTATTTGCCGCTTGAACATCCGTATACGGCTTCGAGCCGGGTTTGCATTCGTGCAAGTTCAGCTGTGTCGACTTAGGAGTTAGGTTATCCGACCCCTGCACCCCCGAAACTCCAGGAGCTGGTGCAGACCAATCGGAAACCAACCCATCGCAACAAAACTTGTGCTGGGTTGCTGCCTGTCGAAGACGACATAAGAGCCCCTAAATATATGCGGTGCGTAGTGGGCTTGGGAACAAGAGCAGTAGCGCAGTACAGGATTGGGTCGCGATCATTTGGATGTTCCCAGAAGCTCGCGTTTGAAATGCGGCAGCCGGTACCGTAAGTGAAAGCTAGGTTTTTGTTTTGCCAGTGCGGAACCGCCGACTGATTAGATGTGATGCGTGTTCAATTAATTGTTTTCATGTGTCTGAAGCCTCTTCTTGCAAACATCTGAAGCTTCGCCGCCATACTGATGTGAATTAATGCATGATTTTGCGGGGCTTTGGAGTTGCTTCTGTCGAGGCGATTGGGTCACGACAGTGCGGGTGGAAGGGCGCTAGTTTGGGGACGTCCAAGCACCATGAACCCGAAAGCCCACCCTGGCCATGAATGTATGGGTAACAGCATTCATGCCAGCAGTGTTCTTGTGAACGGTTTTTGGATTGTGGAAGTCTTGATCAAGTTCCGCAATCATCACGGCTGAGAGCCTCTGATTCGATCTCGTGGCGCATTCTTGAGGTACCTGTATCACACACCAGTAAATCTGCCCGCATATTTCTTTCAGTTCTGCTGATTGGATCGGAAAAGAATTGTTTTTCCTGCGTCGCAGCGAACATTCCGCAGAGCATCCTTGCAAGACCTGTACCGATGTGTGTTCCCTGAACCAGCTCCCAGACAGCCTCCGCAATGACGGGCAGACAGAACAAATATTCCGGCACAGGCTGGCTACGGGTGAATCGTTAAAAAATGAAATCTCAGCGTGACCTTTTGTCATTATGTTTTCAGCACATCAGTACGGTTTTGGTTTTCGACATTGCGGGCTCCACCTGCTCGGAAAGGTATGTACACACCTATTCGACATGCATGTATATATAGGCAGCCCAGCCCAAGACGAAAAACTTACGTACAATCCAAGCCGATCAACCGGCTGCAGAAAAACTGTCCGGCGTGAAAAATAAGCCCGCTGCAGAACTTCAAACTTTTCTGTTGATCTTGCAGAAAGTAGACCCACGCGCTTACAAGCGGGCCTTGCGTGCCCAGAACGTGTACACCCGACATCGCAAAATCACAACCTTGGACCTGGGTACCCGCCCGTTAGATCCCAAAGCCTAGACACGAAACATCAGCCGTTCAACCCTGAAGCCGCGGTTTGATAAACCGTAAACCCGTAGACCCCAAAACTCGGAATGCACAACCGGAAACTCCGAAGCCTTTAGTTTTAGAGTGTTTAGAGTCTAGGTTTCGGGATTAAAGGGAGTTCAAGGGTTAAGGTTTAGCGTCAAAGGGAGTTCAAGGGTTAAGGTTTAGCGTCAGGATGTGCAATTTCTTAAACAGGATCTCGACTCCTTGTCGCCTCGCTCTGCAAAATCTGTGGGCATGAAGTCCTCTATCAGTGGCTATAGCTCCTGGGCTCGTTTAAAGGTTCCTGTCGTTTTAGGGTTTCGGTTTTCAAGGGTCAGGGGTGAGGGCTTCGGGAATTTGGAGTTTCGGATGTAGGGTCTCAGGCTTTCTGCTTTATGGTTCAATACCGAGGTCTGCCTGGAGGCATCCAAAAAACTTCAAAGCCTTTTGAGCACTTAATCCCGAAGTTGACAAGTCCAAACTTTCGAAATCTCCCGGCATCACGGAAAGTCATGAGGCCCTTCTAGCAGAAACCCAATGGTCTTCGTGGTTCCTTAAATCCTGAGAAAACAAGGTCCCAAAGCCTGCTGACTGTAGGTTCAGGGGTTCCGGGTATCGGGCTGCCGAAATTCCCCTATTGAATGCCCTCATATGCTGTAAGGACTGTAAGGTGCCCAGTACCTAGCCCAAAATCCTTTCAGGTGTCGGGTTTCAGCTTCAAACAAGCCTCCGAACCTGCGGGCCTTGAGGGACATCTGAACCAAACCCTGAAGCCTTACCATCAGGACCTGATGCCTTAATCCAATCCCGGCCCGAAAGTTCCAAACCCCAACCGAGGCGCACGAAAAAGGCGAATAACCGCCAAAATCACACACACATACACACCCAACAAACACATTGAGAGGAACAGGAATATGAACAACAAAAACCATACGAAGGCACCCGCGAGTCCCTTCAGTCAGTGTCTTGGGACGAGCGCCGGCAGAGCGTTCTGGCACGAAGGCCTGGCATGGTTTCAAGCGGTCCTTTAAGGGGACCTTTAAGGGTGCTCTATAATCTATAAGAAGGGTGCATGGTTTCGAGTTTAGGAGTTCAGGGTTTACAGGGTTTGCTGCGTTTGCTCATATCCTACAGGTGTCATACGGCTTTGTAAGTATCGAAGTCTTTTCTGGCATTGCAGCAGGCTTTACGCAGCTGTTCAGATTTGTTTAGCATGGTTTATAAATCTTTTCAGTTAGAACATCAGGGTACCTTGTCCGTGCATCTACAAGGTCAATTTCTTAGCCATGTAGTGTGGCTACAACCCTGCTTGTAAACATGTCGTAAGTAGTTTTGATGTTTTATTGCGTTTGGGTCTGGGGGATAGAATGCAGGATCATGAGGGGATTTGGGGATTAAACGTTGTGTGGGAGTTAGTTGTGGTTGGCTTCTTTTCTGTTTTGCCGGTGCAGGAAGGAGCCCTGAACCCTAAACCCTGGGAGTAGCTTAGGGATTGAGAATGGAGGCTCAGGATTTGAGTTCGTGAGGGATTGGAGGAATTTAGGGGTTGAGGGTCTCAGTGTTGCTAGATTTCGCATGTGCTTGTGCAAGGCTTCGATATTGGTTAACTTGATCCAAAGCGCTTCGCGCAGGAGTGTTTGACAGGGTTTCCGGCAGGATTTCTTTTATGCCACATTTCGCTTCGGGCACTCGGAAGTCACCCGATTGCATCGACCCTGAACCCACCGATGAGCCAAGAATCATGGTCTGATGCAATACCTTATAATGCATCACCTTTGCTGTCACCCTCCCTTGACCTTCAACCAGATTTGAACACCTGGCGGAGCTCCCTGTAAAGAAGATGCCCAAGTCGGAATAAGGGCTGGATGAACACCTGAAAACTAAGGCATGAAGGGTTCTATAACGCCAGACCCCACACTTTCAACCCAGACCCTAAGCCACTGCAAGCCTAAAACTAAGGCCCAGAATTGTAAACTTAAATCCTGCCTTGATAAAGTTCAAGCGCGCCAGATTCTAAATGAAGATCCCTGAACCCTTTCGCACTCTTACAAGCCCAGCCCCTAGACTCGTCGTACGCCCCAAACCCCACCCACTCCGAAAACGGCAATTCCTGAACCCCGACAGGACAAACCCAGAAAAACTCTCAGACCACAGACCCTAAACCCTGAACCTTAAAACAGGTCACCCGAAGTCGGATCCTAAACCCCAGACCCGAAGCGCAACACCCAAATGCTAGACGAGCTAAAACCCTAAACCCTAAAGCCCCAAACCCAAACCAGAAAACCCGCCTAGAACTCTTAAACCCTAAACCCTAAACCCTAAACCCTAAACCCTGACTCTTATAGATCCCCTTACAGAACCCTCAAGAAACCCTCCCGGGCAACCCAAAGCTTCCCTCAAAGCAATCCCTTGTAGACACCCTCAGAGGAGCGCCCTAAAGACCCCTTCAAGGACCACTTGAAGGATTTTTTTAGGGTTTGGGGTTTAGGGTTTAGGGTTTGGGGTTTTGGGGGTTTAGGGTTTAGGGTTTCGGGCTCTAACGAAAACCTACAAAACCCTACAACAAGTTCAACCCCAACACGTTTTTGGGTCTCAACAAGCCGAAAGTCCTGAAGCCCAACACCCCTGTAAACCTCTGCTGAACCCTGAAAGCTCAACCTCGAACTTCCTATAAACCCATCTAAAGAGAGACTTGGATTACCTATAGTCTCCATTATAGTTCCTTTTTTTGGGGGGTTTAACCAAGTATTTATTAAGGACTTGTATAAGGTATCCCCCAAAAGGGACTACAAACTATAGGTAGAAGGCCCGAAAAAAACCTGCCAACACCCTGTGGAGCCCCATGTAACCTCTATACAAGCCCCCCCCCAACAAAAATCCTTTGAAGTAGTCCCTGAACCCTATGAACCCTATAAACTCCCTAAATCCTAGAAAGCTTAAACCCTTAAACCCTAATAAACCCTAACCCTAAACCCCAAACCCCTAAACCCTAAACTATAAACCCCAAACCACGAGGCAAGCTCTCCGAGTGGAAGCCATCCTCAAGAAGCTCTGCTCCATGCGGAGCGGCCTTCCTTTGGACCCACGGCAGTTTAGGGTTTAGGGTTTAGGGTTTTCGTGTTCCTAGCTCTGAGGGGTAGCTTTAGTAAGGGTAATATAGGGGCCTTAATATAATTAGAATACGGTTTGGGGATCTACTATACTATAGTTATAATAAGGAGACCCAGAAACCCTATTCCAATTATTAGGGCCCGTATACCATGGTTACAATAAGGAGCCCCACAAGCCCTATTCTAATTATGAAGGCCCCTACACTACAGGGTTTCGGGGTTCGGGCTCAGGGACTGCAGGGTCTAGGATGAGAGGGTTTTCTAGGCTTGAGAGGGTTTAATTGGTCTCACTAGCGTTCAGGGTTTAGGATTTAGGGTACAAGGGTTTAGGGTTTAGGATTTAGGGTTTAAGGGTTTAGGATGTAGGGTTTAGGGTTTAGGATGTAGGGTTTAGGGTCTATAATGTGTGTTTAAGGCCTAGAAGTTAAGGCTTCATAGGGCTCAGAGCTTGGGGCTCAGGCTAGTCTCGAGTGTGGTTTAGGGAGCTTCACTACGAAGGTAGGATGATGGCAAAAAAACCTTAAACCCTAAACACCCTACAACATGATCCTGAGGCACCATAGGAAAATTAAGCCCTAAACACCCTAAAACATGATCCTGAGGCACCATAGGAAAATTTGGGCCCGATTCCTCCCGAGCCATGTTCCAACAGTTCCAACTCTCTCGAGTTCACGGTAGGCGTGTTAGGCTTGACGGGGGACTATGGTTTCGGAGTTCGAGCTTGGGGTCAAGAGGCGTTGAGACTAGCTCGAGGTTATTGAGCCTAAGGTGGATGGTTTCAGTTTTTTTGTTTTTTCGGAGTTTTGGGGGGGTAGATGGTTTAGCTGGTTACAATTTCTGGATTTGTAGGTTTGCTAGCGGACCTTTTCTTATATGTAAGATACCCGTAACAGGATGGCCTCCTCATCCTGTGATCAGTTGCGGCGGCGAATCAGCACCGCCACCGCCAGCGACACAATCGTGAGCACCGTCGCCACCATGATGAAGTAGAGGAGGAACATCATCATGTCGCTGATGGTGGTCGTGCTTCCAAGCTTGGTCATGTTCATGGCCGGGGTGGTGTAGCAGTGATGACAGTTCACATTTCTAAGTGCTTCAAGCGGCCTGGAGTCCCTAGTATACCCTGAATGATTGCTGACCTGCGGCATCAAGAGGAGCGCCCAAACAGGGCCTAAACTTAAGAATCCCTCTTTTTGATAGTACAGGGCTCCTACAAAAGCGGTGGAACGCTACATCATCAACACAAAATGCCGAGCTCAGGATATGTGCATTGAGGTGGGCTCTCTTCAGGCCAGTCCATCGCCTTTGCGGTAAAGGGGAGAGTTCCGGGGCACGTTCAGGGTTTGGGACCAGTTCAGGAATTGGGACTTTACGGGTACACTGTAGCTATTCTGGTTTTGGGTCTTCGGCGCTATAAGAGCTTGATGTCTCACCGTAAAGCCTCAACCTTACGAAGAAAGACCACAGTCAAGGAACACGAGACACTAAAGCCTAAAACGTTTTGCAGCCTGAAACATCGAATCCCAAAACCTCAACCCCAAAAAATAACCCGAGGCCCTAAACTCCAAACTCCCCCAAAACTCCAGAACCCTGACTGAAAACTCCGTTGTTCAAGAGCCCACTCGGCTGTGTAAAGCTGCTAGGGCCAGGAGGGCCCCAATTGCTCTTCATAATCCAAACCATGCGCAGCTTGAAAGCCGTCGTTCTCATCTTGGCTGAGAGGTTTAGGGTTTCGGGGCTTAGGGTTTCGGGTTTAGGGGTAAGTGTTAAGCATTCTAGGGTCGGGAGCCTGGTCCATTGGGGCTTCAGGGGATGATGCCCCAATAAGCAGGATCTGTCTGGTTTCGCACATCAGGGGAGCGGTTCACAAGTCAGGTTGCACTTCCCGAGCTCTACACGTCCTTCCTTACCTCTGCACTCCTGAGCTATAGCAACTATAAGTTAAGACCTTCAGTCAGAGTTTGCATGATGATTGGAACTTGCCCCGTCCAGGAGACCTTCCTTAAGCTCTAAGCTTCTGCTCCTGGAACTCCAAATCCCAGTTCCACAACCCCCAATTTGATCATTGAAAGTGGGACACCAAAACCTGCGGAGTTCATCTGTTTCGACCCCGAAAGCCTCAACCCTAAACCCTAGGGAAGGGTCCTTGCTTTGAGGATGTTTAGGTGCTCTGGAGCCGCCCGGATGCGATCCCCAAAGAAGGTGCGAAAGAACCCTGCACCCTAAACCCCTGAAGCCCCGAGCCGCAAACCCCCCAACCCCAAGCCGCAACAACACGAGAGCTCGGAAAGAGGCCTACTTCGACTTCGAGAAAACGCGCCCTGAGCCCGAGATCGATTCCTTGCAGACGGTGGTGGCCCAAAATCTGAGCCTTTGACCCATAAGAGGGTGGTATGGGTACTCTTCTGTTGGAAGAAGTTTGTTTGCAACGTGCGTCTGTTCCGTCGTGTGTTTGTGGGTTTGGTGCTCTAGTCTTTTATTGGTGTGAGGGTTTTTACAGGGCTTTCCAAGGGTTCTGTAAGGGTTTAGGGTTTAAGGTTCATCGTTTAGATCTAAAGGACCTAAACCCTAAACCCTAAAGCCCTAAACCCTAAACTCTAAACCCTAAACCCCTAAACTCTACACCCTAGGAGAGCACGGAGAGGCCCTGAAAAAATGAAAGTAGCTTTGTCTTTTTTGAGGACAGGTCACTTTAACGAGGTTCAAGTATGATTCGTTTGAGCCCCTTGAAGAAGGATGTTGCGATTTGCCCGAAGACTTTACAGATTGATATAGGTTGTATAAACCTTACACCGCAAAGCCCTACGTAGTTGGACTAGTGCAGGTGTCGGACTAAAGTGGACAGCCTAAACCGTGAAAGCTACTCAGCATCATTTCCACTTCGTTACTTGCTGGGCTCCTTTAAAGAATCAGCAACAGTAAAACCTGACTTGGGTATTCAGGCTCCCTGACACCATGCTGCACGCCCAAAGGCAGGGACCCTAACACAACTTTAAATCCTAAACCCTAAACCCTAAACCCTAAACCTGTAACCCTAACTCCAGGAATGGCCTCATCGACAACTTGGCGAACAAGCTCGCTGCCGCACCGGCTCCTTAGCCGTAAGACGGAGAGGATGGTCAATAATTCATACGTTGGGATTTTGGGGGTGTGTTGTACTTTCAGTTACACAAATCAAGGAAGCCTGATTTCCCACAGAAACACACGCAGGCAGCTCCCCAGTGGTCTTCGGGTGCCTTAAAAAACCCTAAACCCTGAGCCCATCAGCTTTCTCATGTCCGTACCGAAGATCCTGGACCTGGGGCAACCCCCCAAAGTCCCAAACCCTAAACCCCAAGAGCCCAAACCCTAAGCCCCAAGAAACCTGAGAAGCCTAAACCCCAAACCCTAAACACACTAAGTCCGATCTTAAGCCCGGAACTTTGGACGGAGCCTAGCACATCAGGGGCAGTGAAGGTTTAGGGCTCACGTGATCCCTGAATAGCGACTTTTGGGCTTCTTATGATGAGTTCCTTGTTATATAAGCCCCCAAAGATGTAGGCTGCAGATTGGAGCATAAGCTAGGAAGTGGGTTTTCTCTAGGAAAGGTTGCATCCGGTTTAGGGTGTAATCCGAGGTATAGGATGTAAGGCCTCGAGTTTAGAGGTGTTGGGTTTAGGGTTTTGGGTTTAAGGTCTAGGAGGGGTTTAGACTTGAAGGTTTTGGGTTCAGGGTTCGAGGTGCAAGGTTTAGCATCAAGGATTTTCGCCCAGGAGAGCACCAGCAGCAGTTTGCTCCGGTCACTCGGAAAGTTGACTCAGTGTGCCACCGGCGAACAGCTCAGCATGTCTGGGCGCTTTCCAGGACACGCCAGGTTTGAGGATTGAGGTTGGTTTCGGGATCCATGCTTTGGGTGTAGCCTGTCGATAATCTTGCAAGTTCCAGTGCCAACATGAGGCCCACTATGTCGCAGCGGTTTAGGGTTTAGTCCAGACTCGTCTGAGAAGCCAGATCCAAATCCGGGTTTACTCGCCCTGAACAAACAGACCCCCGAGGTCACCTTTGGGATCATGTTACTTTAAATGAGGGCAACTATAGGGGCTTGAGTAATGCCGATACCATTTTGGGGCTCTTTCTTACACATATGATACCCCAGAACCCTATTAGAACTACTATGGCCCCTACATCAGGTGCTGGAGTCACTAGCTTGGGGGGTGTGGATGTAGGACCAGCTTCCGAACGAGTGCCCAACTTCGCACCACCTGCCATGAGTGAAACTCCCTAGGCCCTAGTTCCCTACAGGAATACACCCGAAAACCTTCAAAGCCTGAAAACCCGATAGCCCTAAACCCTAATCCCCTAATCCCCTAATCCCCTGAACCCTAAACCCTAAACCCTACAGCCCTGAAGCCTAAAACCTAATCCCCTAATCCCCTAAACCCTAAACCCTAAACCCTAAACCCTACAGCCTGAAACCTAAACCCTAATCCCCTAATCCCCTAAACCCTGCAGCCCTACAGCCCCGAAACCTAAACCCTAATCCCCTAATCCCCTAATCCCCTAAACCCTAAACCCTAAACCCTAAACCCCTAAACCCCTAAAGCCCTAAACCCTGCAGCCCTACAGCCCTAAAGCCGAAAGCCCTGCAAGAAGCGAAGAGCCGTGCCAGCACGGATCGCACGCTCGAGGCCGAGCCTGCTATGTGGTTTCCGAAAATAGGGGACCCTACTTTAGGGTTTAGGGCTTTAGGGGTTGAGGGTTTAGGGTTTAGGGTTTAGGGGTTTAGGGATAGTACCCTAAATAGTAGGATCCTTATTATAAGGACCCGAAAATAAGGTACCCCCTTATTTTTGGAAAGTCCCGAATAGTAGGATCCTTATTATAAGGACCCCAGAGTAAGGTATCCCTTATGTTCGGAAACCCCCATGTGGGCTTTGGAGTTCGAGGCTTTTGAGACTTCGGGGCTTAGACTTTGAGGTGTGGGGGTTAGGAATGGGCAAGGGTATGGGTTCTAGGTCTTTCGACTCCATGTGTTCACTCTCTCTTTCTCTCTCTCTCTCTCTCTAAATAAATAAATAAATATATATATATATATATACATATATATTTATTTGTTTATATTTATATGAATAAATGGATATGTATGTTTACATATACATACATATATATATATATATACACACATGTAGATAGGGCTTAGGGCTTAGGGTTGACTTACAGGTGCAAGAGCCAGTATGGATTTGATACCAACTATCTGTAGTGATGAGACGCAAAACCCACAGCCCCCGCCTAGAGCATATCCTACAAGCATATTCCTGAACCACTAGCCTAAGCCCTAAACTTCCCAAGCCCGACACCCTAGCCCGAAGCCTTATGAAACTCAGCGTACTGGCATGAAGCCTCGACATGGATGCGTTGTGCATTGCTTCGGCTGGAAACGACCCTATAAACCCTAATAAGCCCTAACCCGTGTCGGAACACTGGAGCCTGCTTGCAGTTGGAGCTCATGCGGATGAGGACGAAGCAGAGGGCCAGGCCAGGTTGGAAAAGGACACTAGGGGTTGAGTTAATGTAGGGGCCTCAATTTAAAGAATTACCAATACCATTTTGGGGGTTCCTTCTTATAATTATAGCTTTTCGGGCCCCATAACCCTGTTCTAACATTATTTGGGGTTCTGGAGGTAGGGCTCAGGGCGGTTAAGTTTTGGGGCTCGGGAGTTAAATTTCAGTTTAGGGCTGGGGGAGTCAGGATAATATTTCGGGTGCCATGGGCTGACTAAGGACTTGGGCTTAAGGCTTCAGAAAGGAACGCTGGGTTAAGGGTTTATTAGGACGTGGGGGCACTCTGCATGACGGTTCAAAGCCGTGCATGTACGTGCATGCGTGCATCTATGTATTTATTACCCTGTTTATCTCTCTCTCTCTCTCTATATATATATATATACACAGGTGTGTGTGTGTATATATATATATATACACAGATGTATATAGCTATCCGTCTATATATCTACATATGTATACAGATACCCATCTGCGTCAACGTATACATTCACTGCTTTATCCACACATGTTGCATTGTGTCGAAGGTTCGAACAGGCTGCAGTGTTGTTGTACGTACATACACGGTTAAGCAGACACAATGCAATCCGTTTGTGGGACCCGATTTTCAGTAGCTTACTGTCCATGTTGCTCCGCCCCAGAATTTCGCAGGACCTAGTCTTGTAACTCATGCTGCTATGAGTCCATCGAGTCGAGGAGCATGCCTCTCTGCGTTTGGCCACGAAATGCCAAGTAGCAAATCAGGGTTTAGGGGTGTAGGGGTTTAGGGTTTAGGGTTTAGGGTTTAGGGGTGTAGAGTTAAAAGAATGCAGAGTCAGGCGTGCCAGGGCCATACTCCGGGCCCTCGCGCGTTGGACTGGGGTCTTCTGCACTGTGCAGAAGCGCAACAAGTGCGTCGAGATGATCAAGGCTCCTGAACACCGTCTTCCCTATATTCATATACATAAATATATCTAAACGTATCAGTGCCGTTCTTCGTGTGGTTTTGTGCCTAACCAGGGACCAGGAATGCTCTTGCCGCCTTTTTAGTGGTTTCGCAAGCTTCTTTCCATGGAGTATTCCCGTTGCTTTTGTCAGTGCTGTTCTTACCGCTGAGAGCTCATTCGACTTGCTATGGGTATGCGGTTTTTTGGTGATGCTGTTTAGCTGTCGCTGATGGGGGTGGGGTGGTTGTGGTGGTGGTCATGGTCGTCGTTCTCGTCGCCGTCATCGTGGTCGCGCATTCCACTATCGTGGCCGTTCTACAGACTATTTTAGTAGTGGTTGCTTCTGGTGCTGCTATACTGCGATGCATGGTTGCAAAACTTCCACCTCAGCCTGGTTATGACTGCTCATGATATGGTGTAAGGTTTTCCTAGGTATGATGCATTGCAGAAGCCGCAGCTTCAGCACCGACAGCGGCAGCACAATCTTGAAAGTCATCCGTCGTCATCTCATTGGAAATGTAGACCCTAAACCCCCTAAACCAAAAACTCCCAACTCATTGGTGAACCAAATGTAGACCCTAAACCCCCTAAACCAAAAACTCCAAACTCATAAACTCCGAAGCCCCCTAAAACCTAAACTTCTAAGCTTAAACCTCACTTGCAGCCTAAACCCTAAACCCTAAACGTCTAAGCTTAAACCCCACTTGCAGCACCGGAAGGTCACCCTCGGGCAGCTCGGTGAATGGGCGCGAGTGAAGTCTGCGATGAAGAAGGCAGTTGACTCTGTACCTCGGTCTCACAGTAGGCCCTTTTGTCCTCTTTCAGTTCTAGGATGCTTATAACAACCCCTAAACCCGTAAACCCTAAACCCCTAAACCCTAACCCCTAAACCCGTAAACCCTAAACCCCTAAACCCCTAAACCCTAGACCCGTAAACCCTAAACTCCTAAACCCTAAACCCTAGACCCTAAAACCCCAAACCCAGGGAGCCCTTCTTCTCCTAGCGGTCGGGGGGATCCGAGGTACGGCGTATCCAGCAAAACTGCCGGGCCTTTCTGGCCCGGGCCTCAGAGGGTTTAGGGTTTAGGGCTCGTAGGTTTCAGGGTTTAGGGTTTAGGGTTTAAGGTGTAGGGTTTAGGGCTCGTAGGTTTCAGGGTTTAGGGTGTAGGGTGTAGAGCTCGTAGGTTTCAGGGTTTAGGGTTTAGGCTGAGGGTTTGGAGTTTGGTGGTTAGGGCATCCGGATTCGGGGCATGGTCGTTTTCGACAGTCCCTCTCTGGTGACATCCTCTATTCTCAGCTACTTGTTGATGCAATCTCCTGCTGCCGCTTGCTGAGAGAGCTGTCACCTCTCCAGCAGCCCTGAGGTCAGCAAACGTGAAAGATGCAAGCAAATCGAGAAGGACGTGGGGACGCCGGAGCAGTACCTTAACCTACCCACTACTTTTTTGTAGGGTCCCTATAAATTCTATATTAGGGTCTATAAGAAGGACCTACAAAAAAGTAGGTTATGGTAGTTCAAGGTAAGTCTTCCAGAGACAGACAATCCGTCGTCGCCTCCGGCTGCATCTCTAGGTTTATGCGCTCAGACTTGGAGGTCTTTAAGAAGCGTCCGTTATCATCAAACTCCTAGGCAGTCAGGGCTTCTCTCTAGATTGCATGCCTTACGATGCCAGGACCGTTTTCGGGTCCTATTTTTTTTGAAGATAGTACTGCTCAAGTTCTATATTGGGCCCCTTTCTTTTCTGCGACTCTCAGATGCAGGAGTGGGACCGCGTGGAGAGCGCCCAGCTTGAGCGATTCTACCAGCAGTTCGCTAAGAAGCTGCTTGGAACTGATTCAGGGTTTAGGACTTATAGGGTACTTGAAGGATCAGGGGACTTCAAACCCCAACGGCTAGGGGGTTATCAGCGATACAGCCCCATCTGGGGAGTTGAAATTCTCTTGTTTGTAACCTGTGAACTAAGCCCTCTGATCCTACAAGCAGAAGCTCGCATTCGCATGGCAACTAGGCCGGGATTTGTATAAGGCCATGAGGGTTCAGGGTTGCAGGGTTTGAAGTTTGGGGCATGCGGCATACGTGTGCAGAGTTTTAGGATCCTTGCAGCGCCGTCATCTTGAAGAGCGTACTTGATATGGGCCCCTTGCAGAACAAGCCCGTACCCGCAGCCCACGACACCCTGGACGCTAAATCTTTGCAGCCTTCATCCCACAAAACCCCGACCTCCCCCAGCACAAATCTTGACAAAGCCCCATGATATCCGATAGGGTTTAGGGTTTGAGGATGTTAACTGATGGTTCAGGGTTCAGTGTTCGTATTCCTTTATTCAACCCTAGCCCTGTAAATCCTGCTGAACTCAACCCTAAACCCCAAACCCTCCAGGATTCAACGCACAGAAAAGGGGCCTTAATAATTAGAATAGGGTTTGGGGTATATTATACTATAATTAAAGTAAGGAACCCCCAATACCCTCTTCTGATTATTAAGGCCCTATAGTAATTCAACCGATCGCTCCTTGAAGTTGTGGCCAAGGTTATTCCAGGGCCAGGCGTGACTCGAGTCAGAGGGGCTTCGGGCTCCAAGCTTTCGGGGTTGGGGTAGGGTCTATGGGGTTTAGGGTTTAGGTAGGGTTCAGGGTTTTAGAATTTCAGGGTTTAGGGTTTCAAGTTTCGGATTTGAAGGTTCAGGGACTGTAGGGTTTCAGGGTTTAGGGTTTTGGATTTCAGGGTTTCTGGTTCAGAGTTTGGGTCGTTGGGCCTGAAGCTTGCGTTTGGGCATCAGGATTTGAGTAGAGCTCTGGTTCGGGGCCAAGGAGTTGGTGGTTTGATTTAGACGAGGCCTAAATATTTACCAATACTCTTTCGGGGCTACATTTTTTTCGGGGTTTAGGGTTTAGGGTTACCGATACTCGTTCGGGGCTACCTGATTCTTACTATAGTAGATTGGACCACCAAAAGTTGTTATGGCCCCTTACGACGTTAGCGTTTGGGGTGTCCGGCTTTGAGGTGTCCCCACATAAGAGAGAGAGAGAGAG
>CAJNDV010032324.1:15452-25659 GCA_905221635.1 Symbiodinium sp. CCMP2456 | reverse complement strand
CCCTAAACCCTAAACCGAGCTTAGGGCTTCGGGCAAACTTAGGGTTTCCGCATGAGTTGCACCCGAGACCCCAAGCCCCGAACCCCTGAAGCCCTCACGCACCAAAAAAACCCAAGAGCTGATGTCGGGGCTTTAATATTAAGTTTTGGGGGTTCCTTTAAAGGGTTCCTTTAAATGGGCTACTATAAGGGGTTTAGGGTGTAGGGGCCTTAATAATTGGAATAGGGTTTTGGGGCCCATTATAATATAATTAAACTAAGGAAGCCCCAACAAAAGTGTTGGTAATTATTTAGGCCCCTATATTAACCCTGAGTTGAACTCAACACTCTCGAACTTGAACCCTCTGCCCCTGCACGTTAAACGCCCCCCTCTGCAGCAACGCAACAAATTGAGAAACTCCGTGTCCTCATGCCCGATAAAAGTAAAGCAGAAGGAACGACAGCGCTACTTTGTTCTGTGCCAACTTCGACCTGTTGGTGAACACCGAACACCAAATGCTCCAATTCAGGGCTTAGGGTTTAGGCCTAGGGTGTGGTGCAGGGTCTAAGCGTGGGCTCCGAAACCCCACCCAAATGAGCAAGCCTCTCTGGTCGTCAGGCAGTGACCAGTCGTAGCCTGTCGAGGTGGTTCAAAGACTAGGGCTTTAGGGCTTTAGGGTTTAGGGTTTTGGGGTTTAGGGTTTAGGGCTTACTCGGATAAGTTGTCAAGTATCGTAGGGGAACTGAAGGTTCACCCTTGGGTTTTGGAGGGCTTATAGTACCACAGGAAAATTAAAGGCTACCTACTCTACTGCTAGGTCGGGGTATGTGCAGGAATAACAAGTACCCAAAGCCCGTACGAAACCCTGTAAAGCCTTTAAAGAATCCTGCATGAGGATATTGTCACTGTGGCCTTGAAAGTAATCCAATATGGGAACTGTAGGGCCAAAGTATATGCAGGTATAACTTAGAGCGGGCTGCATTATTGGGTTCCAGGCTGCAGAACCCCAAAGAACCTACTTGCTTAAGGCTTATATAAGGAACTCATAATAAGACGCACCCAAAAGGTAGGTTTGATGGGGCGCCTGTATTTTCTAGGCTTTGAAGCTTAGGGCTTAAAAGGGTTCTATGCTCGGGCTTTGTATGTTGTTATCCGACTTGTCAAATGCTGTACGAGTCCATCAGGTTTTCCTGTTGTGTTGACAAGTTTCAAACCTTTACTGTAGGGGCCTTGATAATTAGAATAGGGTTCTGGGGCCCATACTATACCTATAATAAGGAACCCCCCGAACTAGAAAGGTAATTATTCAGGCCCCTGCATATATATATATATATATATATATATTTGCCACAGAGAAGGCATTGGTTGATCACAACGATTGAGAGATTATTTCAGGGCTTCATATTTGCAAGGGTCAAGCCTCGTGTTTAAGGGAGCATGGCTCCAACCTCACTTTGTGCAGGGATTTGAAACAATCTCCCTTTGCAATATACACATGTGTGTGTATATACTTTTATATGTACACACACACACACATTCTAGAGTGTATGTACCCCGAATAACAATTCCCCCCAACCCGATTTGCAAGGTCCCTGTATGAGAAAAGGTCAATGATTGATAAATGCGTCTAGATATTATAGGTAGGGTCTTCAGTATTGTCAAAGGTTTTCTGAAAATGCGTAGTGTAAAATTTAAAACCAACGGGACAGGGTCCCCGGGGCCATAGTTTGATGCCCTGATATTGACTGTGCTGCACACAAGATAATGGAATAGGTTCCGAAACCATCATAATCATAAGCACAGAAGTGCATTCTGACTCTTCGGACAACCTAAACTAAACCTACAAACCCTGAAGACGGAGAACAAGGAGCCAAGATCGTGCTTTCATGAACATCCCGGCGCCCGGGAGGGGTTCAGGAGTATAAAACACCCATATCTCTAAAACCGCATGTGCAAGCCATAGATGGTCTGTGGGCACATCGGCCTCAGGGTGAACCGTGAATAAACCTCAACCCTAAACCACCCCAAAATCCTCTCCGGGCCTATAAACCTCAACCCTAACCCCAAAATCCTCTGCCGGCCTATTCCCGGGGTGGCGTAGAAGCCGTGGGCAGAGAGGTCGCAGCGATCAAAGTAGGCTGCATTCACGGCGCCTGGGATCTCAGGGCTGCGAATTTGGGGCTTGGGGTGTAGGGTTGTAGGAGTTGTTGTGACCCTAAGGCTCCGTTATTACCTATAATATAAAGAATAATATATACTTCGGCTTAAACCTGTATTTCAGGGTCTATGGTATATACTATATAGGTACATGGAGCCATTGGGTCAATGTTGTGGTCTCCTGTGAATGGGGTCATGCTCTGATTTCTGTGACCACATCTTTGTGGCAGCGAGCTGGTGTTTAGTGTATAGGGTTTAGGGTCTAGTAGGAGTGCAAGATGCATGGATGCCTGAACCCTACACCCTAAACCCTAGAACCCTACAAATCCCCAGAAACAAACCCTGCAAAAGCCTGTGATGCCCTGCCAGGAATCCCTGCAAGTACAGTACATGGGTAGTTCTCTAAATTGGGATCCCGTTTTCGGGTCCTCTTTATAAGGGTGCCGTACTATTCTGTGGATCTACACAGGGACGAATTTAAGAACCACCCCGTCGCCTCTCTAGCGGGCCTACTGCTTCTTAAGCCTCAGCCCCGAAGGCTCAAAATAGCCCAAAAGCCTTATATGGCATGGTCGTTGGGCCCAAAAGCCTTAACATACGAGTCCTTAGAGCCTTGGCGTTCCATCATCGAGCCAACCTCACAAACCTTGTTAGAGATTTCATAAGCTAATCTCCACATATACTACCGGCATGGACCCCGGTCCCAAAAGACCATGCTTCTTATGGCTTTGGGGGCCTATTCCACTAGAGTAAACCTCTTGGAGCGTTATAAGGCAAGCCCCGAAGCCTTCACTGTATAGCCCTGGATAGACAAATTCACCGTCCTATCGAATAGGGTTTGTACTCTGATATGTCCCCGAACCCCTTCAGGCCCCTGTACTAATGAAGTCAAAGTCCTCGCTCCCTAAACCCCAAACTTTAAACCTCTAAACCCCGAACCCCCCTCGAAACCCTAAACCCTAAACCCTAAACCCTAAACCCCTAAACCCTAAACCCCAAAACCGCAAGCCCTAAAACCCGAAACCCGAGGCAGGAGCTCTTGAAGTCGCCCTTGGCCTTTTCAAGGTAGGGCCTTCCGGTTTAGGGTTTAGGGTTTAGGGTTTAGGGTTTAGGGTTTAGGGTTTAGGGCCTTCCGCCGTGCAGAGAGCCCCAAACCCTATGAATTAAGGGTTTAGGGTTTAGGGTTTAGGGTTATACTTTTAAGGTGTATTGGGTGCTCTGGGTTGCTTCTTCTTAAAGACTGGGTTATACTAGGTTTAGGGGTAGTTTAGGCTTCGTCAAAGACTAAGTCATTACAGGTTCAGGGCTTAGGGTTTAGGGTGCTTTAGCGGCTAAGTTCTACCTAGGTTCAGAGTTTAGGGTTTAGGGGTTCTTTAAAGGCTAATTCATACTAGGTTCAGGGTTTAGGGTTTAGGGTTCTTTAAAGACTAACTTATGCTAGGATATGGGTTTAGGGTTTAGGGTATTAAAGACTAACTTATGCCAGGATATGGGTTTAGGGTTTAGGGTTCTTTAAAGAGTTCTTTAAAGGTTAACTTATACTTATACTAGGTTATGGGTTTAAGGTTTAGGCGTAGGGTGGGCCTGGGGACTTTATATCGGGTTATGGGGACTATAAGCTTCAAATGAAGCTTTATCTAGCCAACGAGTTGATGGCGCACTGCTGATATCGAGGAGGTTTTCTCCAACTTGCACGTTAGGGGTTTAGGGTTTAGGGGTTCAGGGTTCAGGGCGAGTTGCTGTTGCTCCCTTTGTGTTTTGGGCGCAGATGTCTCTGGGTCCTTCTAGAGGCTCCCGTGCTTTCGGTTTGGAGTGTACCTACTTTCCTATCCGCCAAATGAAGCACAACGACAGACTTTTGCAATAGTACTCGATTGCGAGAACTCAAAAAAGCTTATAGGGTGGGTGTTGAGTGAGGACCTGTGTCTAGAGGGGGATGTCTAAACACACTAAACTACCCTAAACTACCTTTGTGGCAGGTTCTTGTACCCCTAACATAGATCTTATAGGTACCCTACAACATTTATCGAACCCTCAAAGAAACCCTTGAAGGTGGAGTCACAAGTAATTAAGTATACCTTCCTTCTTTATAACCGTGATTACTAAGTCCCACGACCCTTTAAGTATAATCGTGCGGACAACCCTAAAATCGGAAGCATACCTAAAGTCTGTTGTGTTTCGCTAACTGCTTTGTTTCTCCAATGGAATCCTAAACATAGACAGAACTGGATGGCCAAACACAGGAACCAACATGGAGACTATATTTTTCGATGGAATCCTATAAACATTTGTAGGACTTCATGGCCAAAAACAGAAACCAACATGGAGCCTATAGGTAACATTCAAATGATCTTGGGTACTGTTATGGGGGACACCTCCCCAAATCATAATATTAATTCCTAGTGTAGAAACCTTACATTCTACTATGTAGGTACTGAGGACCCATTGGGATAGTCTTGGTTAACCATCGCCATGAATGGCTTCTGGAGCAACGCAAGAAAACATGGCGAGACGCTTCAGGCGGCCCATGATTTGCTCGCAGGCATTGAGAATGGCCATGCCTCGGAACTCCAGCTGTTTGGGGTGAGGGTCAGGGTTTAGGGTTTAGGGTTCAGGGGTTTAGGGTTTAGGGTTTCAGAATGTGGCGATTAGGGTGATGCCAAGAGTCAAGGTAACCATAAGTTGTGCTGCGTTCTCCGGTTGTTTGGCCTAGCCCAGTTTATGGCTAGGGTGCTAGCACGGAGCCCAAAGCACAGGTAACTTATATGGTGCAGTGAAACCATACATAGTAAAAGCCAGCAAGTTGGATTTTTATCATCATGATGCTCTTAATGTAAAGTCCGGGGGACCATAGCACCAGTCATCCCCAACCTATGCTCCAAATTCCCGGCTGCACTATGTAGCTCACTCCAACCAACCTTCATGTGGGCTTCGACGGGGAGTGCCCCAAAGGGTTTAGGATTTTGGGGTTTCTGAAAACACCCTAAATAATAGGATCCTTAATATAAGGACCCCAAAATAAGGTACCCCTAATGTTCGGAAACTCCCATTTAGGGGTTAGGGAAGTTTGAGCCGAATCATTAATGAGCACCCTAAACCCTAAACCCTAAACCTTTAGGGGTTAGGGAAGTTTGAGCCGGGGTTTCCTTTGGGAGCTTTGTAAAAGAAAGGATCGGCTCAGAGATGCGACCTTTAAGTTTTGCTTGCGAGTGATCTAGGTGGTGGTTTAGGGTTTAGGGTTTAGGCTTTTGGCTTCAGGGTTTAGGGTTTAGGGCTCATTAATGATTCGAACAGTGTTTGGGGTAACCCTCATCCGGAACAATAGTTGCAATTGTTCAGGCTTCTATGTCGAAACATCTCGAAACACAGCACCCGATTCAAATCACCACTTGCAGCCGTACAATGCAACCTAGGTTCCTGAGTGACCACTACTTAATAGGGGTACCCTTTTCCTACTATTGGATTTTAATAAGAAGACCCCAAAATAAAAAGGGCAAGAGGGTACTACTCAGGAACCTAGCAACACATACCTGAACCTACACTCTTACCCACATCCATAAGGCCTGCAACTTTCAGGAATCCAACTCAAGCCCCTGAGCCCCCAAACCCGCCTAAACCCTAAACCCTAAACCCCTAGACCCTAAACCCTAAACGACCTCTCAAGCCTAGAAGCCTCTTCAAATTCCCTCAACCCTGAACCCTTATGGTAGCCCTTGTAGAACCCTTTAAAGGAACCCCCAAAAACCCCTATTCTAATGATCTAAGGCCCCTGCATTCCCTGAACCCTCTCAAAGATCATGTAAATCCGAGCCGTGGCGCCGTAGATGTCGCTTGAGGCCGACGCAGCCGTAGGGGAAGAATTTGGCACCTGACTTGGTGAATGACTTGAATTAGGGTCTGGATGATGTTTTGGGTTCAAGGTTTAGGGTCTAGGATTTTAGGAGTTTGGGTTAAGGGTTTCAGGGCTTGGGGTCTAGGATTTTAGGGTTTTGGGCTTAGGGTTTCAGGTTTCAGGGTTGTCAGGGTTGATTTCCAATGCTGCAATTGCAAAGTTTCGTCCTTTATTAACGCAGCATCTATCATTATGTAGACTACGTAAGCATCTTCTTCGGGGCAGGTTCTCACGGTCTTAACAGGATTCTAACAGGCTTTCTTGGGCTTCCACAAGTTTGCTGCAGCAGTTGCTGATGCCTTAATGCATCTATCTATCATGCTGCGGCATCTATCTATCATGCTGCTCTAGCTGTAGGCCTGCGGGGTCGTCGAATGTTTTGCCCGGCCTGATCACGAAGAAACGTCTTTGGATTACATGTCTCTAGGGTGTTGCATGGTGCTGACGGGTGATCTGTCAATTTCTGCGGTTTCGGAAGGCGGTTCAAGTTGTTCAAGCCATTCCAGCGTCTTGAAAGGCTTTTTTGGTAGTCTACATGGATTTGTAGGTCGATGCTGGGCGTACAGCCTTTGTGAGGTTTAAGGGCTTTGGGCCTTAGTGTTCAGGGTAAGTAGGTCTTTTGGAGTGTTCAGGGTATGGGCTGCAGGATGATGTCCAGGTGCATGTCCGGAAGAATCGGCGCATCACAACACCCGAACTCTGCAGAACATCCCAGAAACCTGCTCCATCCATATTCCAAGCTGGCGAAGGACAACCCTACCCTTGAGACCCAACATCCTACAGCCCCGGAAGGGACATGCTGCCAGGAAGCCCCAATGCCAAACCCTATAACCCGACACCCTGCACTGTGAACCCTATTGTAACCCGTATACCCTAAACAGTGCACCGTCAACCCCCGACACCCCAATATCAAACCCTCATCGCCAAAACTCGGGTGCCCCACTCTTGGGCCGAGTACCTAATAATCACATACACACTGACCTACATAAATACTATGGGAAACCCAAGTACCTAATCTGCAATGAATAGTGTACCTAGCTTTATGGTTAGGATCCGCTATATAGAACCCTAAACCCTAAACTTCTAGAGCAGTAGTTATCCTAAACGAAAGGGGGCTGGAGCAACCAAGTCCGACACCGTATCGGTACCCGTCTCCCGGAAAGTCACAGCCTTCGGCGAGGTTTGGGCTTTGGTTTTTGCGGGTGTTAGGGCTTACTTTAGGGTTTAAGGGTTTAGGGGTTTAGGGTTTAGGGTTTGTAAGGCTTCAGGGCCTAGGGTTTGCAAGCAAATGCCCGTATTAAAATTGAACCAAGGCCTGTTCTGAGTGGCCTTGAGAGGTTCAGGGGAGGGGGGTTGGGGCCAAAGCTGTCGGTTTCGCTAACCCTAGAGTCCGCATGTAATGAAACTTCAACCCGAAATGGTTTTCCTACCCAGGTACCCTGAAGCTAAACTATATGCCATGTCGGCACACGGACCCTTAGTGGCTGCATTGACGGCCCAGGGAGTCAGAGGATATCACGGAACACGTAAGAACAAGCCCGAGTGTATGTCTCCATGGGCAGCCGAAGCGAATGTGGCCGTTGTAGGCAGGCTGCACTTACAGCGCCGGTGCTCCGTAAACGCTAAACCCCTAATGTAGGGGTCGGTTTTGTGGCATATGATGATATAACGGGTTTAGGGTTTAGGGTTTGGGTTTAGGGTTTAGGGTTTAGGGTTTAGGGTTTAGGGTTTAGGGTTTAGGGTTTAGGGTTTAGCTATACTACAGCCAGCGACGTCTGCCACGGTGTCCGTGGCTGCACGATCATTCCCCCCCAAGGATCCAAGTACCATTATAGCAGGTACTTAGGAAGTATTTGGGCACCCAAAAGTATATCCCTAACCCCCCAGGTACCTACTATGTAGGGTACTAGAGCCCCTGGGGCCCTATATACTAAACCCTAAACCCTAAACCCTAAACCCTATATAGTAGGTACTTGGGGGTTAGGGTATTCTATACCATTACTTGGACCCTTTGGGCACGGGGCCTGCGAGGCAGAGCCTTGACTTGAGAGAAACCTTCCAAAATCCCGTCATCAAGGAGTACACTGTTTAGGGTTTAGGGTTTAGGGTTTAGGGTTTAGGGATCATATGAGGGATCCTACTATAACTGAAAGTATCTATTCCAGAATTACGGGATATTGGATGGTCTGGGCGAGTCCAAACACACCACCCTGAGCGCCTAGACCATCAAGGACACTCGTGAGTCCACCACTCCCTGAATCAAAAGGGAAGCCTCTTCCGATCCCCGCGAATAGAAAACATCATGACCCCAAACGCAAAGAAACAACGAACTGAACAGAAAACATATAAACTCGCGAATGGCCGCGGGAGCAATGGACGCGGCAACCGTGCAGATGAAACTCACCGCCCGAAAGCGCAAGCCAAGGGCTTAGCGTCGGGTTCTAGGCTTTGCCTTTAACCCCAACTAGCCTACCGTTTTAAGGGTTCATATAAAGAAATCATAATCAGGAACCCTAAAAACGTAGGTGCTTCAGGGCCCAGGTGGGGTTTAGGGTCTATAGTCTTAGGGGTTTAGGGACTAGGATGCGGTCACTTGCCCTGGCGAGTGCCATTGTTGCCCAAGCTTCCGGACTGCAAATCTATTAGGGCTTAGGGTTTAGGGCAGCTTCGGGCTTAGGCTTTAGGGGAATCTGACTGCCCCGATGTGCAAATCTATTAGGGTTTAGGGTTTAGGGCAGTTTCGGGCTTAGGCTTTAGGGGAATCTGAGTGCCCCGCAGACATCGGGACGTTCAGCGCTTTTGCCTGGGGAGGCAGCGACGGCAACCATACTGATTTGGCAGGCGCGTTTAAATAAATGGAACGGACTTCAGGTCTAGCATGTAGAGACAGAAACCTAGCTCAGGGCCTAGGGAGGGCATCGGGATCCGGATGTTCAGCAGTACGAATGACTTGAGCTACCAAGCACTCATCTTCCCGCATGGCCAACGCCATCCAACACTGTGAATGGCATCCATGAACATGAATGATGCAGGGGCCTGACAATCGCAGAATCAGTATACTATGATGATAGGGAACCCTAAGGCAGTAGTATTACGAGTTATTCGAGATTCTTTGTTGAATCCTAAGGAATAGGATGCACTAATTCTTCAAGCTTCTGCAAACATGCTAAGCCGGGGGAGACCAGCAAGACAGACAGCCTCGAACTCTCTTGAATTGGCATAATTACTGATGATGTCTAGAGGTGCCGGTTCAGAGTCGGCATCCGCACGGGAGGTCTAGCATGTGAGGTTGTCGAGCGGCCGCCCTGAAGAATGGCCAGCAAGCCTTATAAACGCAATCCAGTAGAGGACGCGAAAAGATACGAATAGTCGGGTGATTGCCAGCAGCCGAACCAGCTAACACCGAAGATACCATTCGCAAGCCCCCAGTAGCTACATAGATCCGCAACATGTGGGCCTATACCATTTAGGCCAAAGGGGTAGTCCAATGGACCACGTGCTGCTTCGATAGAAAACATCGGGTTTATAGCCTTATAAAGGTTAGAGCCGAAATTGCACCCGAAACCCGCAACCCTAACACCCAAATGCCCAAAACCTCGAAATCTCTAAGTTGTCTCAAAAGTAAAAGCAAATCAACAACTTTTACAGCTCAAAACCAAAAAAACAGATGCACCATAAGCTAATGAACAAAACTAAAGCCATATAAAACCCCCCTCACCCTGAAAAACCCTAAACCCAGAAGCCCGAAACTCTAAACCCTAAACCCTAAAAGCCCGAACCTTGCCCTTCATGAACTAAGTAAAACCATCAACATAAAAGGCCCGAATGGTTTAGGATTTAAGGTCAACGAACTCGAAAACCCCAAAGCCCCAAAAGCCTAAACGCTAACCCCACAATACACATGTAAAACATCCTGAAAGCCATGAGAACCCAGAGACACCAATACCCCTCATTATAAGGAATATACCTTAAATTATAGTAGGATCCTTAATATGATTTAAGGTATATTCCTTAATTAAGGGGTATTGGAGTCTCTGGGAACCCTTAAAAGCCCCCCAAGCCCTCCTACACATGCACCAACCCATCCAGGGGACCGCGATCTGCAGGATCTTGGTGTGTAGCCCCTGACCTTAGGGTCAGGGTTCCGCGGGTTTGGCGGGTTGGGGGGGGGGGGGGGGG